>JARKIC010001909.1:0-88943 GCA_029378375.1 Mycena olivaceomarginata
GTACTTTATGTACTCATTCTTTTCATCAATCGGGAACCAGATTTCTGAGTGGCGATACATTTATCAGTGCGTCTATCGGAGGTAATGAAATAGTGGCTGTGTCCGTTAGATTTTTGAAGTCTTTTTAACAGCCTAATCTAATGAATTTGGTGATTATGTAATCCATAGAGATGGGGCCGGTTCAAATCCGCCATGTCATTTTTTTTTTTTTTTTTCATAACATGTATATGGCTTAGTAGGCGGCGACTGTGGTCCATACTTGATGTGTAGTCAAGTTGACATCTTTAAATTGGACGTACCTCATGTTTTTTGAGCCTGGTACCGTGTCGATGCTCATCTGGTTATCATATAATGTAGGCATCCAGGTTACCACACCGACTTGCTGCTACTTTATTTTTAATCCTCGCGCTTTTCTTAGCCGAAGATGTCAAGTATATGACAGAGCTTAGCACCTAGACTTAGGACTTATACATCCATCCAGTACGGGGAACTCTTCATCAGGCAGATGCTTGAGGACGAATAGATAGTGAGTGCTGCTCCCCTTACCACTGTCTCGGGGGATTGCGTGGCCTCCCGGCTGGATAACAATCACTGAGCTGCGCCGCTAACAGCAGCTGTGATAAACGGCATTCTGTCAAAAGTGGCTATGCAATGGTCAGCTGTTGGGTGTTGAAATGCAAAATTAAACTGCGCAGATGTATTTTGGCGCCGAGATATGAGGAAGACGAGAGAGGATGAAGAAAGGGGATACGGCAAAATGGAGCTGTGCACAAACATGTACAATGACACGCCGAGGTAACCGTTAAAGAACGGTTAATCGCATATTTCTCGCCCGCCTTATCGCCGATGTGCTTACGTCGCCGCCGCCTTCTGGGGTTCTTCCCGTAGGCTGCTTGGTGCTCGCCCTAGCACTTGCCTTCCTCATGTACCCCCTCCTCGCGCGCCCGTCCTGTACCCCACGCCCCGCTCGCGCTGCTCGTCCTCCATCGGACCCCCTCCTACGCGTACTCTGCCTGCGCTGCCATCCTGAAGCTCTGAACCAACAGCACCGGTCAGTAGCGTCCCTCCTTCTCTGTCGGCCTACTGGACAATTTCGTTCAAATCGACAGGGGGTGTGACGCGTGACCCATTTTACCTATTCGACATTTCGGTAGCCGCCCGAATTTTTGCCTGACACCTCAAAAATTTCGGCATTTGAACCGAAATTTTTGTCTTTTTTCCCTTTTTTTTTTTTATTTAGGCAATTTGGGGCCTGTGTGGCCACTTGGAGGTTCGACAGAGGTCCGAGTGACGCGTGACCTCGACCAAAGTTCGTGATCGACAGGGGGGTGCATGACGCGTGACTGCCGATTTGAACGAAATTGTCCAGTATCCGCACATCATCGAGCCGGCTGCCCGATCCGTCAAGCGCCAGCGGTCGACCACGACAAACAGGCTCATTTTCCGCGCTTCGGTGTTCGCCCCCCACGATCGCGACGGCGATCAGTGGCGGCGGCCCAACTGGAGCACGAGCCCGCGGGCTTCCCGTGCGCTTTCGGCGTGCATGCGCGGACGTTTTGCGTTCGTTCTTCCCTTTTTCACAGAACCGCGACTAATTGCATTTCTCACCAGCTTGCGCTTAACCTCTCCATCCCCTCCTTGTCCGTGCCGTTTACCCAGGCTATAACCACTGTGACAAAACCACCTCCCTCAACGTCGTCCTGGGCTCGCAAACCGGGCAGAGCATGCTCACCTACATCCACGTCATCATCGAGTTTATGTCGCAGCCTGAGTACGGGGATCGTGAATGAGGGTGTGTGTCATCTTCAGCCGCGCGATAGCGACACCGACCCCTCTTTACAGCCTGCCTCGCAGGCATCGGACGCGATGTGCTCACCTCCTTGTACATCGCCCCCCCCCCCCCCCCCCCCCCCCCGCCCCTTCTTGCTTCCCTCTGCTGCAGCACTGACATGACGACGGCAACTACCTCGCATGATCGGCGGCATCAAAGGCAACGGGACCTTCATCAGCATCCACGACGGCTCCCGGGGCACCACATGGTGGATGGAAACCCCAGCCGTCCGGGCCGGCGCCCGCAAGAGTTCATCCCTACCCTCCCGTCCCTTCGATATCTTTACACTGCCTACTCCTTTCCGCCTGCCTCCCTCTGCTTCACAGGGGCCACCGTCACCGAGTTGCGTTTGGCGCATATTTTACACCCTTTCTGAGGCTTTTGCACCCGTTTTGAACCTCCGCGTAAACATACCCTAGAAAAAAAATTCGGCCTACCCCGGGTCCGAAATCCAGATATTTCACAGTGCATCACATATTTGCCACATTTAAGCGGCTGGATATCGCAAAATGGCCCGAAAAAGAACAAAAAAAGTGCATTTTGGCCGAAACCCCTCACCATAATTTCCTACATAACACCCAATCATAATCTAGAATTTAACGCAGTGGAGACCCGCCAACGTTCCACCTTTCTCCAATTTAAAAGATTAGCAACAGGGACGCTGGAAGCACGGGATAACCAGAAACCATCGAAACACACCTATCCGAATACGCGGGGGTGGCCCGCCAGAGGATCACCGAGCTGCTCGCCCGTTGCCATGCCCCACACCAGAATGTTGCCGCCAGTAGACCCCAAGGCGATGCGTGTGCCATCGGGCGAGAACGCAACAGAATTGAGCCCCGACATCACCTGCATGACCAGAGGTTCTGACAGAGGCCACACAATGTCGAGAGCCCCTGATGCCTGAATGAGACTGCGAAACTTTTGGCAGTAACAGCGCGAGACTATCGACTCTCGCGGGGCGAATGTCAGGCCAGAGATATAGATTGAGGTGCAGATACCATATAGCCGTCGCGAAAGCGCTTCTCGAACTTGATGTAGTCCAGCACAGTTTCTTGGAGGCCTTTGTCCTCCACAGCCCTTGGAAAAAGTAGGATTATTCTTCTGTCCAACACTACAAACTGTTTCGCACTTACCATGGTCCACTCCTGGTCCATTCCGCAGTGTCTGCGACTCTTCAACCAACCTTAACGAAGGTCAACATCATTGGACAAATCAACGCACTGACGTCAAGTTAACCATTCTCGAGGCTGTGGAAAGGTAAACCACATACCTGAATCTTTCTAACGATTGCGTACAGCGCTCGCAAAGTCAATTTCAAGACAGCACGCGAGGTGAAAGACAGCCTCGACACCGGTATCCTCGACAATAATTCGAACAATATCTTCCACCGCATGCAGCGAAAAGGTCAACGAAATGCCAACACAGTATCCAAGACCCCTGCGGCCAGTAAACAGAGCGCCGAAACTGACGCGCCAGGTTCAGTTCAACGCCGCGAAAGCGGCCAAGAAATTGACGGATCTGGCCTTGAAGGACGCCCAAGCGAAACTTTCAGAAGCGAAGGGAAAAACGCGTCGGAAGCGGGGATCTGGTACAACGGGGACTGCAGCAGAGCCGCTTCTCGAGGCCACATCCTCGGGTCGGGTGATTTCTCCTCAACGCACCATGACGCGCACGCGCACCACTTCTGTCTCGGTCGCGCCTCCGCCTCTGCCTCCGCTTCCGGGACTTGCCGCCGCACCCTTCTCTGCGACAATTTCCGAGCCGCTCTTCTCTGGCTTCCGAGCCGCTGCTCTTCCCCACTGCCCTTCCGATGGCGGGACTTGCGGCCCCACCCTTCTCTGCGACGGTTTTCGAGTCGCTCTACTCTATGGCTTCCGAGCCGCTGCTTTTTCCCACTTACAGCGGGTATTTTCTTGAGTTGGGAGGTGACTTGTCGTGGCTCGGCGACCCTCAGTTCATGCCATACTTAGTGACCGGGGGCCTGTCCACAAATATGTCCACAAATATGGCCACAAATAATGACGGCTAATTGATTGGACCACGGGTAGCGGTGGACGCGTCGACTCGAGAGAGCAAACATCCATATATGGAATCCCCGAGTTCCGCTAAGGAATGGAGCCATGTTCTCGGAGTTGGCGCCATTCCAGTCACGTGGTTTGGGCGCCTATCCCTTTCGGATATTTAAGGAGCCAATGCGGAGCTTCTCTTTCCGGCATGGATAAACACTCCAAACGAAAACGAGACGAATGCCGGAGGTATGAAGAGTCAGAGGAAGACTACCCCGTAGGTCTGCGTTTTGATTCCTCCCGGAAGTTGTTCGCATGGTGACCACCAGAGCAGCCTAGTAGACGCTGAGGGTGTCAAATGTGGAAATGGCGGGGTCGGGTTGGTGATCCTCTTTCAGAGAAATCTGCGGAGCTACAGCGCGACACTTTTTTTTTCGTGCACATGGGCGGGTTTCCCATCCGTTTTGTACTTGGTCGGTGGGCTCTTCTCGCGCCTATTCGTTGACTCAATCATTTCCAGGGCTGAACCAGCAAATCTCCCCAGTCACAAGCGCAACTCTTCGACGCTGGGCAGACCTCATGGTCAGGGAACACTACGAATTCTTTCTGTCTCCAGTGACAGTGAACCCCAGAGGGATTATGTCTTACTCCGTGACGCTTATTCGGCCAGACTCCGACAACCCTTTGCCTCTTGGGAACTATGGCTGGTATCTAAATCGTAAGGACCGCTCCAATTCCTCACCATCTATCGACTTAACACCCCCCGTCTGCAGTCAATCTGGGCCCGTCCGATTTCCCAGAGCTCACGGGGGTGAATATGGCCATGAGGAATCGGAGAACGTGACGATGACAAACTGCGGGCGTTGGTAAGTCGCTCATTCTAAACCATCTCGTTTATATGCACTCTCATCGTTGCCAGGGAAGCAATAAATCCCAGGTTAAACTCCTCTCGGGTACCTGCCAGAGACCTTTAAAAACCGACCATCCGGTCCCAACCATTTAAAAACCGGTTTACAAACACCGGTTTACTGTACTTTTTCCTTCAAATCGGTAGTCACGCGTCACGCACCCCTCTGTCGATCACGAAATTCGGTCGAGGTCATGCGTCACTCGGGCCTCTGTCGAACCTCCAAGCGGTCACGCAGGTCCCCAAACTGCCCAAAAAGTGCAAAAAAGACGAAATTTTCGGTTCAAATGCCGAAATTTTGGGGGTGTCACGCAAAAATTCGGCCGCTGCCGAAATGTCGAATAGGTAAAAGGGGTTACGCGTCACACCCCCTGTCGATTTGAATGAAAAAGTACAGTATAAACCGGTTTACAAACACCGGTTTATAAACCGGTTTGTAAACAGGGATTAAATACAGGGCACTACTCCAGTCTACTTCCCATAACTTGACTCTGAAAGGAAGAACGTCTTGAGACGTGAATCGTGGCTCTCACTACGTTCGGGGGTCGTCTGTACAGGACGCGGCACTTGAATTCGCTGTCCCGGAAGTTGTCGGGGAGACTTTTGCAATATGACAGCGTGAGACTCTTTGCCGATGGGATCAGTATTTGTCTCTATTAGGCTTTTCCCCATTTTTCCCATTTTTTTCCCCAATGTTCCCATTGTTTGAGGTTGTTTGGTCTTTGGGGCAAGATTTGTACAGGCGCCAGCGTTCAAAATGGGCTTGCTTTGAGTCTTACACCAAGACCCACGATGAGTTCCTGTGATGGATCATTATCCTGCTGTGCGAGATAAGGAGAAAGGTTCGGTCCGAGAAATGGACAAGATGTTGAAACCCCGGCGGGTTCTATTGACGTCGAGGACCAAGATGAACTGTTGGACTTAGTCAGGTTCGTGAAGCTGTTTGTGAAAAGTCGACCGACCTCAAACAGTTGACCGAGAAAGACACAGTCAACAAGTTTTTCAAATGCCTTGCTCCGGGATTCAGAGAACGTATCAGGAGTAAGCTAGATCTCCTCGGCGCAAGTACAGGAAAGAAAACCTGGAGCCAGTGAAGTGGCGCGTCATTCGCACCAATAGCGGCACTCTGGGCCATGGACATTGAGGCACCGAACCCTACGGCACGCGTTTGGGATTGCATGGAGTTGTTTCGGCCCCCGCACAACCAATACCCAACGGATTGGGTTGTCCTTGCGGGCGAAACTGCTCAGAATTCGTCTGGCTTGCCGCGGGAAACCAGCCCGTCCCGAAATTCGCGCTGGAAGGTGAAAACCAGCGCGGTGCGTCATTCGCGCCAATAGCGGCACTCCGGGCCATGGAAATTAATGCGCCGAACCCAACGGCACGTGTTCGGGATTGCAGGGACTTGTTTTGCTCACAACGCAACCAATCCTCAACGGATTTGGGTGTTCCTGCAGGGTAAAGTTCTCAGAATTTGCCCGGCTGGCCACGAAAAACCAGCCCGTTCAGAAATTCGCGCTGGAAGGTGAGAGCCAGCACGGCGCATCATTCGCGCCAATAGCGGCACTCCGGTGAATCGGTGCACTTGGGTGCAGCCGTGAAATCAAGACCCAAACTCCGTGAGCAATAATAGCGAACTCAACTAGACACGAACTAACTCTAAATCAAAACTCCACTAAACTCCAATCCAAATATCTCGTGTGTGTGTGTTTGGGGAAGTGGGGATCAAGATAATGTCCCTCAAGGCTGTAGGCGATTCAGTTCAATAGTGGGCGGTCCACTGGTTCACGGTCGGTGGTCAACTAAATGGTTGCTTTGTTGACGGAGACTTATAAAATTCATGGGAGACTAGTCAGACGATTCACAACGTCGGAGGATACACCTTCTGTAGCTCAGCGGCGGGCAACAAGGAGGGATCGGCGGCACACGATAGGATAGACGGAACACTTAGATAAAACAACTAGTTGGCGCTAGCAAGCTTCAACAACTCGTTGAGTTGACTGGTGGACGGGTGATGGCGTAGGCCGTTAATAGGCACTTTAGCACTCTTAGTCGTCAGTGGGCAACTCGTTCAATGGTTCACTTCAAATCAAATCTATTGCAATATCAAATGGGCAGGGGGATTTTGCCGCTGCAGTGCCGCTGCCGCGTGCAGCGGCAATGTCAGCGGCAGTTGACATTTGCACTTTGAAAAACCTGGCGATATTCCGGCTAGGTGAATGCACCCCCGCAACACACGCACAGACCCCCGGCGAACCACGTTGTGGCTGTGCGCATATTTTACCTCTTCCCGGTGCAGAAGTGAAATGAGTGTTCACTTTCTGGTCGAATCATAGTATGGCTAGGTGAATGGACCCCCTCAACACGTGCGCAAGCAAATTAACCCCTGGCAAATCACGTTGTGAAATATTTGCTGAATTTTGTGGCTGTGCGCATATTTAGCCTCTTCCTGGTGCAGAAGTGGAAGGAGTGTTCATTTTCTGGTTGAATTATCATCCAGTTAGATGAATGCACCCCTCAACACGCGTGCAAGGAAATTAACCCCCGGCGAATCACGTTGTGGAATATTTGTTGAATTTTGTGGCTGTGCGCATATTTTACCTCCTCCCGGTGCAGAAGTGGAATGAGTGTCCATTTTCTGGTCGATTTACAGTCCGACTGGGTGAATGCACCCTCAAACACACGCACAGACAATTTAATCCCTGGCGAAACACATTGTGGAATATTTTTGAATTTTCTGGCTGTGCGTATATTTTATCCCTTCCTGGTGCAGAAGTGGAATGAGTGCTCATTTTCTGGTCAAATCATAGTCTGGATAGATGAATGCACCCTCCAACACGCGCACAGAGATTTTAACCCCCGGTGAATCACGTCATGGAATATTTGCTGAATTTTGTGGCTATGCGCGTATTTTATCTCCTCCCGGTGCAGAAGTGGAATGAGTGTTCATTTTCTGGTTGAATCATAGTCTGGCCAGGTGAATGGACCCCCAAACACGCGCACAAAAAAATTGAACCCCCAGCGAACCATGTTGTGGAATAGACTCGTAACCGCTTTCTGTATCCGACAACGTCTTATATCAATCCGTCATGCTCCCCACGCTCCAGGTCCACATTTACTCGTGGATCGCTGGGCTGACTTGAAGTAGAATGGTCTCAGCGTATGGGTCACCAGGTATGTACCAGCATTTACCATGCATACAAGGGACTGGTCGGCCGCTTCGCGGCCTCCCATCCCCTTTTGTGAAAGTTATTCACTCTTCAAGGGTAACGTACCAGTCAAATCTATGGTCCACTTGGTTGAATTGAGCTGTGTTGAATTAGGTTGGCTATTCACTGCGCACGATTTGGTGTATTTCTGTTCTCTTTCGAATGTAATTTCAATTCTGTCGAAGGTGTTTGTTCCAAATCCAGGGGAAATCACCAATGAGTCGAAATTTTACACAGCAACGAAAACTGGAGTTTATCTGTCTGACTTCGTTGAATTAAGCCTAGTCGATTCGAGTATTCATTGTGAGGTCCACAAAGGATCCTTTCGACCCTACCATTAAATTCTGACCTCAAGAGGTGAAGGTTTTTCAAATTGAACTTATCTGTAGGACATCTGTTAATTTTTGTATCTGTTAATTTTTTTCCAGCGGTTGATTACATTTGACACTATTTACACCAGGAGGAACATGTTGGCCGCGTGCCGCCTTTGTTTCGATGGGGTGAGAGACATCTGTCAAAATTAGCGCCAGGGCAGTGTCTGTCAAAGTTATGATACCTGTCATGTCTGTCAAGTTTGCTGGAAGAATGACGTCAACGTGACGTGTTGCCGCGTGCCGGATGCTGATTGCCTGTGAGCCGGTGGGAGGAGAGCGCTCGGGAATCACCTGCCAAGTAATATATCAGCGGAGCTTAAAAAGCTTCGGACGGACGGACACACATTATTTTATAAAGAGAGTGAAGTGATTCCTCCTTAGGATTTGTCCACCAGAATTCGGCACACATCTACAGTGGAGATGTCTCTCATTGGCCTCAATGTAGAACACTGGTGTCGCGTGTCCCCCGCTGTTGCTTGTGAGCTGCCAAATCTTCTTGCTAGAACTATTGTACTGATTCTCCCACAGAAGGCTTGCTGCTTCGTCGACTGTAATTGAAATCTTGTCATGCATCTAGGTTCGGTCTGGGGAATGTTGTCGGAGGTGAATGACGGTGGGGCAGAAGTTATGTACATATGTCATGTTGGTAGTAGCTTGCAATATGCATCATTCTCAGCGTATTACTCGTGTGTTTCGGAGTGAAATGAGCAAGTAATATCTCTTGAAAAGCACGAAGTTCCGCTGAAAAGTTATTCAAAAGTTGTTGAAATTCTCATAATTTCTTGCCCGGAAAGATATTTGAGTAAATTCTGACATTGACCAAAACTACTGATGAAATCCACCGCAACTTTCTGCAACTTTTCACCAAATTCTGTAGTTTTTTTGGGGGGTAACATATTTTCGCGAAATTTTGCATATTCTCGCAACTGAAGCAATTTTCAAAAAAAATTCCAAAAAGTTGCGAAAAATATCTGTGAGGGGTTTTCCCGATGAGATCAATTTGGGGCGAGTCAAAAAACGTAGATGGGTCCTCAAATGGTATGCGGAGGAGTTTGAACAAGCCAGTGGCCATCCGACAGCCCGAATTTTGGCAGGTGAGTAGGTTGACATTGCGTACACAAACGTCACCTGTCCAAGAAGTAGGGTTGGTGTGATCGACACCTTCGGCCCCTTCCAGGCGAAGTCTCTGTGGCCGCGATCCCATTCTGGATGTTTGGCAAAGATTCGGCACCACTCTGCAGTGGTCGAAGCTCTCTGGGATAGCTGTAGGATATCGAAGTTGCGCGAATTGTCCTTGAGACGGTAGATCCCATATAGAACTTCGAGGCGATCTTCACCCGATTGACCAATGTAAAAACGGCCCTTAGGATCGAGGGATCAAGGAAGATTCAGCGGGGAGAGCAGGGACGCATGTATAGCAGCATACCAGAAATGTGTATGAAAGTTGGTGGGAAAGGGAAAAGGTGTTGTGCTCAAACAGCGAAGTAGCCCGGCATAGCAAATCCCGGATGACAACAGTCAGCAAGACTTATTGATCATGGCTGAGCCGGGCAGCCATAAACTTCAAAAAATATTCCACGATGCGGTTCGCCGGGGGTTAAATTTTCTGTGCGCATGTTGGAGGGTGCATTCACCTAGTCGGACCATGAAATGACCAGAAAATGAACACACATTCCACTGCACCAGGAAGAGGTAAAATATGCGCACAGCCACAAAGTTCAAAAAATATTCCACAACATAATTTGCCGGGGGTTGATTTTCTTGCGCACGTGTTGAGGGGTGCTCACTGCAAACATTTACAGTGATTCAGATCGCGCTGGGAGGCACTATTGTGCTTTCCAGAGCACAATTAAAGGCAGGGGACATCCATTCTCCGCTAACGTCACGTAAATTTCCCAAATATGGGTAATTTGTAGAGCGGGGAATGAATGTCCCCTACGTAGATTTAAATTTGAAGCGCATGACCCTATTGCCTTGCAATGGTCCACATTTTGAAACACGTGACTTGACATCCTGCAAACGAGTTCAATGCCAATGAAGTCCAGGGCTATTTTCTAAGCCGCGCGTCTGAGAAATGGACAGCCCTGCTTACTAGGAGCATTTACAGCTATTCAGATCGCGCTCGGAGACATTATTGCACTTTCCAGAGCGCAATCAGTGGTCTACATTTTGAACTGCGTGACTTGACATCTTGCACTGCCCACTGGGAGCCATACCACTTGAAGTAGTGAATGAATCTGCTGAAAAATTTTCTGCTCCTGACGCTCCATTCAATTTCAGAGTTTCGAAACTTCTAGAGACCGCTCACAGGCTGCTCATCTTCGAATACTCTACCACAATAGAACATCGAACTTCTTCATTCCCCCTTGGCCACGTAAGCCTTCACCCATATAAATTCCTCGGGCCTCACCTGGTTTTCAATTTGCATCGCTGTTCCAACTTTATACGGCTCCTACTCTTCAATTTGCACCAAGCATATGGTCCTTCTGCAATTCATGGGTTCACTTTGGACGGCCCGCCCTCTCACATTCACTCCATCTCCGACCCAAACTGACCTCCGACCGCAACACGGACATCGACTGTGACTTTTCAGCCAGCTATGTCATAGTCTGCAGCAACAATGGAGTACTCCCCACTGAAGTCGAACATGACTTGGAAGGCCGGGAAACCCATATGAGAGCGATATGCCTGAGTGTTGATGAAATAATGGAGGCGGGCACTAAAATCATCAAATAAATCCTTGTGAAATTGGTAAGGGGAGCATAGCGATGTGGTCTTGAGCTGAGGTGCAAATTCAAACAGCTGGTTTGCTCTTTTTAGCTGATTCGGGACCAAAAAACAAAACATGAAGCCACCTGGTTCGCCCAAGCAAAATTTTGGGTTGGGTGTCCCATGATGGTGTCCGCTGGAACAGGTGCAAGGCTTGCCTGCGGCGTTGCGAGGGGCTATGAGGGACTTCTTACAATCTCATATGATAAGTACAAATGAGAGGCGCACTCACCGCAGTGATATGTCTGAGTCCACCAGGAATCGGCAACTCCAGATGCCAAATTGATCTCCTCGCCCATGATCATGGGTCCTCCGGATCCCAATCCATGTTCTGTGGTGGGGACCTATCACAAAAAAAGAAAAAAAGAAGAAAGAAAATGAGAGGTTAATGGTGAATGGGAAGGGCTCGTCCGGACCTTATGCTTAGGCGGAGCACGCTTAGAACCTAGGTCTGACAGGCGCCTGCTCTGGTAATCGCACGACCGTTCACGGCAACTGGGGCATCGCTTCCGCCGGTAGATCGGTGAGAGAAGAAAATGACAGTGCGTACGGCTGCAGATACGCTGCAGGACAGAACCCATCCGGGATCGAAAGAAGATTAATGAGGGGACAGCTCGGGCAGGAAACGAGGGTACGATACCTTCCGTACTTTATACGGCAGCGGAGGCACGAGTACATACACTATCCAGGGACGGCACCACCGGCACTTCGGTGGGGGGCCGCCGCGTTCGCAAAGCCACTGAGTGAATGAATGCAATTGACCCAGCATGGTTTCACACTCACGTGATTTCGGGACTCCACGCCTTACCTGACAGTACGTGTTAGCGGTATATCTAATCTCTCGTTATCTTACCTACATTCATCCCGTCATTCCGATACTTTACAGTTTAGGACACTCGCTTATTAGCCTCAGTTACTTCTTTGTAACTGAGGCGTACGTCCGTTCCTTCAAACTATTTTATTCCAGTTCTAATTACCCTGTAGGCTACGCTAACAGGTAGTTAATAATAAACTGAGTTACTTCTTTGTAACTGAGGCGCTACGCTAACAGGTTATGGGCCCCGACCGGGAATGGCCTCAGACCTGACAATGACCGGTAAAGTCGTGACCACGATCCCGAAACTCAGCGAGGGCGGCACGAACTGGGTCTCGTACAAGGAGCGCATGACCGCGCATCTGCTTGGCCAACCGGGCTTCCGAAAACATCTGATGGGTCGGGCGAAAGAGCCTATAGCACCCGACAAGCTTCCTGAAAATGCATCAAAGGCTGACAAGGATGCGTACGAAATAAAAGTCGAGACTTACGAGGACCTGATGGACGAGTGGCTGCAGAAGCAAGCCGCCATCACCAACATTCTTATTGCATCGTGGCCGGAAGAAATCCACCAGCGCCTGATCGGTGTCAGACCCGTCTCCGCACTGTGGGAAGGGCTGTGCGAACGCTTCGAGAACCAGGGCGTACTCGCCAAAACCGACTTGCTGATGGAACTCACCGAAACACGCTGCACCAGCGACGATCCGGCAGAATGCGTTGAAGACCATCGAGCGCCTGATCAAAAAGCGTAACGAATATATACTCGCCGGCGGAACACTCACCGACGATGTCTACGCCGCCATTCTCACCAAGGCCATGCCGAAGAAGCAACGACCCGTGGTACAGACGGCGATTACAACGGCGACGGCAACTGGCAGGGAGCTTGACTTTGCGCTCGTCCACCGCACGCTAGAGCAGTCCATCAAATTCGAAATGGCCGACGAACGCCGCGAGCGCGAGGAAGCCATGGCGATGGCAGCTAAGTACCAGCGTCAGCAGCAGCCGAAGGCGAAGGGGTCGTGCACCAACTGCGGATACAGCAACCATACCGTGGACAAATGTTATCGTCCCGGTGGTGGCGCCGAAGGTCAGGGACCAAAGTGGATGAAAGGCGGCGGCGGGCGGCAGTAAGAAGGAAAAGGGGGAGGCAGCGGCAGCGCAGGGAAGCGCAACGGGGAAGACGGGACATGCGGCAGAGGATCACGCCTATTTGACGGCAGCAATCCCAGCATACGCACTCCGAGCGGCGGGACATCGCGCCCTCCGACTCCTCGACACCGGCGCGTCACAGCACTATGACGGCGACATCGCGAACTTCGTCGACATCGCGCCCTGCGAGCCCTACGGCATCCAAACCGCGTCCGGACTCCAATACGCGACCCAGATAGGCACGACGCGTTTCGCCTGCAATCAGAATGGCATCAAGACCTTCACCCTTAAAAATACGTACCATTTACCAGAGTGTCCGACGCCCCTTATCTCCCTTGCGAAGCTACGAAAACACGGGCTTATATTCAGTAATGCCGAAGACGGATACGGTACACTCACCGACACGAAGACCGGCCGAGTCATCCTCCGCGTCCCCGAACGCGACGGCGTCTACCCCCTTACGACCTGGAAACCAGACCCAGCTACCGGCGCGGGAGCTGCCCACGTCGCGCGCAGGCCGCTTACACGTACCGAAGCCCACGAGAGGCTCGGACATATGGCACATAGCACCATCGAGACGCTGACGCGCAACGGCGCCGCGCTCAATTTCGACGTCGATCTATCCACACCTATAGTGGAATGCGAGGCCTGCACCCGCGCGAAGACGCAAGGCATACCGATTGCACAGCGGCATCGGGACCTGCGAGAGAAGGGCGCGGGGGAGCGCACGACCGGCGACCTGAGGGGCCCACCATCAGCGACAGCAAAGGGCGGATATAAATACTACAACACGCACCTTGACGCGAAGACGAACGTCGCGTGGTTATGGCTCCAGAAGACGAAGGAGGTGGGGAAGTCCCTCCGCCAATCGCACAAATTTGCGACGGAGATGAAGGCGCACGGCGCCAACATCGAGCTTCAGGGATGCGGCGCCACGACGCGCCTAAACGAGGCCATAGGTGGCCATGCCCGAGCGATGCTGCTGGCGAGTGGGTTGCCGCAGTCATTCTGGGCACTCGCCGTCTTGTACGCAGTGTGGCTACGTAACCGCGCGCCGACGAGGCAGACCGGATCACAATCACCGCACGAGGTCATGACGGGCAAAAGGCCCGACCTGAAACGCGCACGGAGATTCGGGTGTGAGGTCTGGGTGCGCGAGAGCAAAGGCGTATGGGTAGGGCCGAGTAGCGACGATCCCGACGGTCACAAGGTCCATTGGCCGATGACCGGGATCGTAACCGTCGAGCGAAATGTCCGCTTCGAGGACGAGATACCATTCGGGGGAGAAACGAGTGACGAGACCCTCGTTACCCCGTTCCCAGCGGCTACAAGCTTGAATCAGCAACATCCGGCACCGAGTGACGATACACGCACCAGAACACCACCCTGCACACCCAGGAGCACCTACCGACCCACCAGCACACTAACGCCGCCGAAAGAATCGTCCACCACGGCGGAAACCGAGCCAGCACGCGAAGCAAGCGCGGAAATTGAAGTATCCACCGCCGGGGTGGAAAATGTCGCCGATGCCGACGAGCCCGACGCCCCAGCAGCGCCCGCGGACGTTGGCGAAGTGGGGGAAGACTTGGGGCCTCGCATACGGAAGCCGTCGGCATACATCCGCCAATTGCAGAGCGGCGAAGGCGTCACGAGTGGTGTTGGTGGCCAATACCGGAAGTATCCACGCGGACTACAGGTCCCGGACGCTGAACATCCGAGACCTGACCGGCACGGGCGAGCGCAAAAGGCGTATGCCGTGTCGATCTTCCACCAAGGGGAACGCCAGAGCGAGGGGGAGAGCGCCGAGCCGGACTTGAAGGTGGTGGGAGAGGAACAGAAAGAAGACGCATACCATCGTTCCCACGTCAACGTCAAGGCCCGAACCTTCCGAGCGAGCAACGCGACCGATCTTGAATGGCGCACTCGACGCGCATCAACTCCGCAGGTCCACCCACAAGGAGACGATAGATACGGGAGGGGAGTACTTCCTTTTCCGGGAGCTTTTCGCCGAGGACACCGCCGCCGCCGTTCAAAAACGCACTGGAATTAAATCACCATCGCACATTACTTTCGACTTACCGGACATCTCAAGAAATCGGACTAACGGTCTGAGGGGGAGTGTTAGCGGTATATCTAATCTCTCGTTATCTTACCTACATTCATCCCGTCATTCCGATACTTTACAGTTTACGACACTCGCTTATTAGCCTCAGTTACTTCTTTGTAACTGAGGCGTACGTCCGTTCCTTCAAACTATTTTATTCCAGTTCTAATTACCCTGTAGGCTACGCTAACAGGTAGTTAATAATAAACTGAGTTACTTCTTTGTAACTGAGGCGCTACGCTAACAGTACGGTTACCATCTGTCTGTGCAGCGGTGCTCCCTCCCCAGTGGATGGTGGAGTGCGGTTGCCCTTCGCTCCATCGCCCCCCGGCTTGTGCTGGACTTCGAGCTTCTCCTCGTCCAATTCTGACCGTCTAGAAACAACGGCGTCTGACTACCCCCTTGGTCAGAAGCAGTATGTATCTAGGGTTACATCCATACAATTGCATCTAGTGGAAAACTCCGCGCTTGCCTCACGCCAAGCTACTCAGCCTCAACTGTGTTCACTTATACGGACCCGCGCCCTCCTGTCGCTATCTCCCATTTTTACGCCGTTTTTATTCACACTGCCTTCCATCGCCCGCCATCTCCCTCCGCTTGGACGGATTCTATAATATAATTCCTCAACCACCGCACCCCGCCAACCTCCGCCCGCACTCCCAACGTCACTCCTCATGGCCCCCCGTATCCCGCTATCCCGCTCAGCATCGGGTGGACGCCGTGCTGTTTGTCGAAGAATCAGCAGTATGGCTGTACGCGCAGTCGTCAAATACTGTAAATGTGGCGACGTAGCTTCCACTTGAGCGTCTTGGAGACTCGGGGGCGTTGTCCAAGGCCTCCAGGCTCACTGCCCCGCGGAAAGCTAGTCAGGTAGTCTGATTTTACGCGCCTCCTGCACCTCCCCGATCCATGTCTCTTTTTTGGCAGTATACATTCTACATACATTACTTACTACTTCTGATCGGTCAGAAGGGGTGGAAGGTTGTGGAGAGCAAGTACAATAAATACGCGTTGGCGAACAACAAGTCGGAGCGTGATATCAAGTCACTTCAGACGAAGTACAACCAGGTATGTCACTGCCTATCCTCCATCGGCCTCCCGATCCCTCGCAATTATTCTGAATCTTCTGCTCTCGTCTAGATTCTTCGGAAAAAGAAGCCCACGGGCCGTGCTGCTTGTCCGCCCGAAATCAAGCGTGCTCATCACATCGAAGGCCTCATCGACCAGCGCGCGAACACTCGGGTGCTCAGCGACTCGGACGCTGACATTGACGACGGAGGTAATCTCTCCTCCGATGACGCCGTCGAGGTTGTCCCACCTGCTTCCAGTGCCCACACTGCCGTTGCACGCCACGCTCCCATTCGAACCTCTCCCCGGGAGTAGACAAGGAAACCCCACTTCGAGGGCTTCGAAAATCACCTTTTGCAAGTGGGTATTTTCACATATATTGGTACTCTATGACATTCAGCAGGGCATTCGGATTACTTGAGTAAGCATTAGACATCTCGCTGCAAGAAATACCATCGAGCATTTACTAAGGTTCTGTGAAATCCAAGTATGAACCCGCTTCCACCGCAACCGCATCCCACTCCGTGCAGCTCTCGGACGCAAAGCCAATTCCATTGGATACCTCCTCATGACAGAGAAAGGCATCCGACATGTCCTACGATACATACATGCTACTAACCGCTTTCCTAATTACCACGACTCCGTACCTCCTGAACCCGACTCCTAATCACCCACAATTATCCCGCTTCCCCGCCTAGATACCCTCCTCCCATATCTACCACTCAACCCCGCCGTTTATCAAATTACCCTCCGCCTTTCCCCCCTTCCTCCTATCTCGCCATTTGACTCACTTACATCACTGTAGACGCACATGCTCCTCTGGCACTACTACCTCTGCTGTCCTCTGCAGACTCGAGCGTATGAGCCCAAACCTCGCTCCCTCCCCCAACGGCGATGCATACCCCGTGCCTGAAACCGTCTCGCACTACCTCCTCGGCTGCCCGCGCTTCCGCCGCCAACGCCTCGATCTCATCCGCACGCTCGGGATTGCGCGTCTCTCCCTCCGTCGCCTTCTCGCGGTCAAGTCTGACCCCAAGCCGGTCTCGCGCTATGTCGGTGACACCGGCCGGCTCACCCGCTACGCGCTCTAGTTACGGACAAAAATTTTCCTTTCTCTTCTTATTTTCTCTCACTTCTCCCTCTTTATAAAATTACGCTGTCCGAAGCCTTCAAACTCCGCCGGCAATCTCCTTTTACGTTAATGTCTGCTGTTAGCCAAGCGGAGAGCGGCCCGGCGAAGCCGGCCGCGAACCGCTATGGTGCGCATCGGCTAAACACCACCAAACAGGAACAAAATCTATTGCACCTGGGGAAAACCTCCCTACGTCTGATCCTCTGGCAAAAACACTCCGATTAGATAGTAGTTCAATCCCCCAAGAGGGATTTTCCATTGGATCAAAACGGACAATAAATATATTTTTCTCGAAGGCAATTTGAGACATCACTGATCGCATCAATTAATCAGTCACGTGTACTTACGAAACAGCCCCTATTCCACCCATCCATTATCCAAAAACTGTCTCAAATGCCTCCGCTTTTGAGCCCATTCAACTTCGTTACCCTGAGAGCATTTGTTGTGACCCACACAGAAGTGAGGACCTGCAGAAAAGGTGGTAAATTATTTGAAAATTTTTGCTGGCTCGATTTGAGACATCAATGATGGCATCATTGATCGTTCCAGTTTGGTGGTGTTTAGCCGATGCGCACCATAGTACACCTTAGAATAGCTTAGATACCCTGCCTTGCAAAAACTCATACCTCACTGAAAACAGAAAAAAAGCCGTGCGGCTTTGGGCAAGAGCCAAAAGCCGCATGCGGCTGTGCGCAACCTGTCTACTACCATAGAAGATGTTGCCCAAGCTGGTCCAACCGCAGTTTAGTACGTCTCATTTGTTTCGCAACGATATCCTCTGACATTCGGCTCGTATTGCAGATCTGTTTGTGATGTTGTCGCCCCAATTCTGCAGTTGCAGTGACCACGCCGCCGCTGCCGCTCTGCGTACTGTATGCGCTCCGCCCACGCTCTACGCCTGTTGCATGTACGTGCTTGCACTGCCCGCTTTCAATATCTAATCTGTGCGCATAGGAGTTTTCAATGAATGCCTGTTTTTGTAGCCTCAGATAGTGTATTACATTGTTCTCGCACATTGTACTCGTATACCAGCAATTACAATCGAGTGGTGATCCCGAATGTATTCTGTCCATATTGCTTGTGCGATTCGGTCTCCACGTGCGTCTGCTCGTGTCCTCTCCGCAGAACCGAGAGCTGGCGCTGGAGGAAGGTCGAGATTGTCATTCGCATTGCCTGCAAAGAACGGAAGACCATCGACGTCGTACTCTTCGTTGCCATCCAAATCGTCTATCCCTGCATGCACACGCAGAAAATTGTGCAATGCACTGGCTGCGTTCACCATCAAAGCCTGTTGTCGATACCCAATCTCGGGGCGCAATGTGAGCACACGGAAGCGGCGCTTTCGTAACACCAAAAATGCGTTCGATGATGTTGCGAAGTTGGGCATGGCGCAGATGGAAGAGTTCTTGTGCGGTCTGTCGCCTATGGATATTGTTAGCCAAACGCAAAGCCAGAACAACGAATGAACCCTTGATTGCCGCGTTTCCATTCGTTCAGATGATAATGGACCCCACGGTACAGCGCCAGGAGAAGATCGTAATTGGCGAAGCCTGCGTCGGCAAGATAATAACATCCTTGGGGCAAGGAGAAGCCATTTTGTCGAGCACAATTGAAAAGGAGTCCATCTGCGGCTGTCCCCTCGTAGCCAGCCATGATGTAGACGAACAACATATCGAAGTCGCAAGCAGGGAGGCGGTTTTGGCTGATGATACCATGTCGATCTCGGTAACAAAGGATGTCCCCAGCGAGAGCGAATGCGGAAACATGAACGCCATTGATCGCTCCACAACAGTACTTGAAAAAAGGTGTAAGGCTCAAGGAGCACTTACGACCGGTAAAACGTCGTATGCTTGCCCTGGCGGGACGATTGAGTATTACTGAGTGGTAGACTGCTGTCTACCCTCTCTGAAGGACGATTGGAGGCCAATTGAAGACGTAATCTGGCCTGAAGAAGCTATGAGTACAGAAATCGAGATATAATGCAATATAGTCGCCTAGTGCCCAGTGCATAAGCCAGGCAAGGCGATACCAGAGCTCTGGCCTCTATCAGGACTCTGTAGAGGCTGGAAAGGCTGTTGACCTATGTGGTTTGTGTGAAAGATAAGATGATTGTGACTATGTGACCGATACATGTGACTTGTAGCTAAAGAGTACGAAAAGTGAGGAAATGACTCCTTACAGAGCCCCCCACTCTTGTGCTGCAAGGGAAAAGAACATGTGCGAGGGTGGGAAAGGTGGGAAATTCTTTTGCCCTGCGTTTCTCTGTCAAGTGAACTTCGCCTCCGACTCCATGGGCTGCTCTGCATCCACTCCGCCTCTGGCTCCATTCCCTCTCCGTATCCACTCCGTGCTGCAGTCGCTTCGCTCCTGCGACCATGCCATACAACGACCACTTCCTCGTCACTGCACTCCTCATACCATCCCATACCATAACCCATCCTGCTCCACGTCGTGGTCGCTTTGCTCCCATATCATACGCCATCCCTAGCCTAACCCAAGGGTACCCTACCCTGCCCCCCACGGAAGTAGGCCGTTGCAGTGATCGAGCGAGACGGGGGTACTTTCGGAACCCATCCAAGTGTCATACAGCCCCCCATGGTCGATGCAAAAGCAAGGGTGTGTGTGGGCTGGGGTGGGAAGATGAATTGATGGTATGCAGCCTCTGCAGAGGGCCTATGCAAGGGTGCATGACTCGACAGTCGAATTGATGGGCAACAGAAATAATTTTGGTCCATGATATGTTACGCATGGTGGCGTTGCCCTGTTCTCTTCTTCCGTCGAATGTGCCGTTCCTAGCGATGTTGAGACAGTGCCTTGAGCCGTCGTCCTGGTGTAGTTTTGCTGACGCGGTTGTGGCGAGAGAAAGGTCGTGCGGATGATGTGCGCGATGTTGCGCATCCAGCTTCGGGCGGTATCGCCGCTGTCGTCCGATGCCGAGCACGCGTCAGTGATGTCCTCTTGTCAAGTCCTTGCCGTCGCATGCGCACAAGGTGAAGACGCGGCAGGTGAGCATTAATGTAGCGGGAATGAAACGCTCGTGTGTGGATGGAGAGGGCAACGATGTTGAAGGCCCGAGGCGCCATGAAACCGAGCTGAGGAAGCATGCGTGGCGCTGCGTAAGAGCGTGGTGACGATGATGACGAGATGGAATCGCGCGTGATGTGAAGATGGAGGCGTGATTCGTGCGCGCGACGTTGCAAGGCCGAAGAAGAACAGAAACAAGTTGTGAAAATGCAAATCTTTTATGAAGGAAGGAGATTTGACTCGCCTCGCGGGGGCGATCGCGCGCGACTCCGACCCCCGATAAAGCTTCGCATTGTTGCGTTGCCATATTCCTCCTCTTGAAGCTTGCCGCTAGCGATTGAATTTGAAACCCCAAGATGGAGGAAGAAAGACGCGAGCTAACAGCTGAGATACGCTGGAGCATCGAGGACCCGGATCTCCGTGGACTCTCGACGACTCCATCGGCCTGCAAACAGCCGGATCCCCGTGAGGTTCTGCAGGCCGACTTGCGCACTCGGACGATTTTGTTGTGCCCGTCCATCCGCATCTACCCCATCAATTCCGTCGATGCGTCGCGTTTGCATGATGAGTGCGCCGTGGACATCCCGCAGTTCAATCTATATGCCGATGTCATCCGATGCCGATTACTAGAAGAGGATCTCGGTGAAGTCCTTTTTCGAGTCCTGTTGTCGAGTAATCGCCTTCGCGTGCACGCAAGGTAGAGATGCGGCGAGCGAGTACAACAGCGCGAAGAATGCACCTCCTAGACAGCCGTGGTTATCTGCTCGACTTTTCAGGGATAACACTGTGCGCGTCGCGAATATGACTTGTGGCGTGGAGACCGAGTGGTGGAGACTGATGAACTGTTGGAAATTTAGCCGGAAGCTGATAAGCTTGACACTTGCACTGTTAGGCGACTGGGTAAAAACTCGTAAGGAGGCACTACTGACTATTACAGTTTTTATACCTATTACAATATGTCCTAGAGTAATCTACAAAAATCCGAACCATTCCTTCGATGAGTGAGCAAGCCTCGGGCTGACTGATGTCGGCTGGTCGGATCACTAAGAATTGACGCGCTATCACGGCATCAATCTCCAACATGAACGGCGAGGATGCGGTGGTGAAGCATGGTGACGGTGACGAAGGGAAATCGCAGACGGTGTTGCGAAGCCGGACCTCGACATCCCACGTGGCGGCGTTGATACGAGACGGCCGGAGATGTGTGCCATCCGACGCGAAGGTTCGCATCGCGCTCGCCTCGCGGTGAATATCATGCAAGACTCCAATCCCCCGTTGAAGCTAACAGTGTCCACGCCGTCGGTGTAGTATCGATGACACAGTTGTGACGAGACAACGGTCGTGCGGCTGACGCGTCCCTCCACACTAGAGCTGGAGCGAGGTGTGAAAGAAAGGAAAGGAGAAGTTACGAGTACTTTTGTAGTTGTTCTCTAATATTTGTCCACACTCATTTTCACGACCTCGTATGACACAGTAGCCAGCGAAAAGTGGTGGCTGTGCGAATTGATCGATCTGCCGATCGCCGAAGCTGCCATTTGAATTGATTTGTATACACTCAGCTTCATGACCTCGTACGACACGGTAGCCAGCGAACATTGGTGGGAGTGCTTTGCGTGCATAAACCGAACTCCCGATTGTACACACTGTCCACAACGTCGTACTATGGTTTGATTGATCCGTTGATTGCTGCGAGTCTTTCGCAGAGCTATTATTTAGTTCACTGCCATCACGTCTCCATTCCTCCTCTCACCCAACTCTCACCACTCTCGTTATAAATAACCAGTCTGTCCTACACTTAGACGCGCAAATCTGTTTCAGTGATTTCCAAATCTATCTGACAACGATTGACCGTAGGACTTTGAGCTGTCCCCGTCAGTGACGGGTACGGGTTCCGTCTGACTACGGTAGGCGAGACGGTCGCGCTTCGATTTCGGTTTTCGGTATCCGGATCTTCGGTCGCGGTTCCCGTTTTGGACATGTTATCTCACGGCACGATCACATGAGGGCAGCTTCTGTCCTCACGTCGCGCCTTCCTGTCTCAAAATATACTCTGTTCCTCAATGGTATTATAAATGTCCATGGCTATTCGGAATCTAAAGCTATCATGCGTGCCATCTCCACAAATACATCCCATCCACTGGCTAGGGTGAGTTCGGGCCCCCCAATGCGGCTATATACATCTGCAGCATAAACATTGAACTCGGGAGTGAGGCCAGGCCATGTTTGATAGTCCTCCTGTGGGCCTTCTTCCTCTGTCAGTTGCTCTCGTAGATTGTCAATTGCTTCCTGTGGAATTGCGATGCGACAATCCAGTGCCCCAAACAGCTCAGGGAACTCCAGTGCATGGGCAGGGACATGTCCGGATGGTAATATTTTTTCATGCTGGTGACGAACTCGATGATGGTTCCACCACAGCTTGAAGTTGTCCAACTCTGCCTGTATGAGTGGTGCAAAAATCCAATAAAATAGCGGTCTGAAAACTCCGTTAGGATTAAAGGCATTTAGCTCATTGAGATTTAATTATCTTACTCATGCCACGGGTCATGGGCATTGAATAGGTGTTCAATCTTCCCTCGGAGTAGGAAGTCCTTCAGGTTCAGCCCAAGCTTCTCCTTGAGCTGGCGCCAAAACCCTTCAATCACTGTATTGTGGATGCTTTTGATGAGGACATGGAATGGGTATAGGTCTTTGTCAATATCGGCCGCATAAATCTCACTGTAATGTGGTGAAACTGTGAATAGTTAAATACAAAAGAAAAACATACCGCAGTGTAGACATGAATGCATAGAGCCATCCAACTTCTGATCCTTTATTGGTGGTCAATTGGATAGGAATATCTAGCAAAAAGGTCATTGAGATACACAACTCAAGTGAAGGGGCCCTACACCCTGTCTCTTGTACAAAGTCGAGGAAGATATGCCCACCAGCGCCTCGGGAACGGACATCTGGGTAAATTTTGAGAAAGAGAAGATAGTCCGCAAACTTGTCCTTGAAGCCATATATTGAGAACCCCACCCCACCCATACGCAGTGCAGATGGCGCTATTTTCTCATGGCCATCGCTGCTCACTTCATAGTATGGACCAAGGGCATGAAGGGGCACACGAGTGACCCGCTTTCCCTTCTTCCCAGGGAACCGGTTATCGAACCCATCTGGAAATTTATCAAGCATAATTTTCCGGATGAGGTCCCTGGGGTGTTGCAAATTAAAAAGATTGAGGATTGATTGACATCCTGAGGAAAGAAGTGTCTCACCGAGGGGGCAAGATCATTTTGAGCCGCAATTGGTCTTGGATGAAGTCAGGTCCTCTTGACTGTGTTGGATCTTTCCCAACTTCATCAACAACAGCTTTTTCCACAGTGGCAAGGAGCAGTTTCTGGGTCCGAACCGTGGGAATCTTCAGCCGTTTCACTAGCTGCTTCCAACTTGTTAACCTGCACAATGAGTATGGAGGGATAAAAAAATATGATGCTTTTCTTTACCCGATTTCATAGCCAAATTCTTTTTTGAGTGATACAAGCTGGTCCTCACGACGTTGGTTTTGCATTCGGTATTTGAGTAAAGCAGCTCGAAGCAAATGATCAGAAGGCACTAAGATGTTGGATATGAGTGTTAGGTTGAATTGAGAGTCACAAAAGACTCGCCTTTCTTTTCGCCATACTGATTTATGCCACTAGGATTTGGCATTGGAGTGAAGAACAACTCAATTGGTTTGCTCCACTCCATGGATGCTTTTAAACTAACTCTGGGACAGGTGCGCACCTCAGTATTATCAAGCAATTATAATTGCCAAGATGGCTGATAGATATTATTTATCAGCTAATACTGCCAAGGCCGCTGACAATATGCAAGATTTGCATACAAATTGTAGGTGTTACTCATAATTGTAAGTGTCATTATTAATTGTGCTGCCAAGGCTGCTGACATTATGCAAGATTTGCGTGCAAATTGTAGGTGTTACTCATTGTGGGAATCTGACTTTATGGATAGACTCGCTTGAGCACTGCCAAAGGAGTGGAAGGAAAGATTGGGAACATTATCAAGGGATATGGTGTGTCCCAAGCGATGCCCAGTATGTGTGAATTTTATGCCTGCAGTGACAGTGTGAACTTATGCATAGGCGAATTTTAGATATCTTGAAGGACACCCTGGAGGTTGTGAATCCTCAATTCATGAGTAACCGACTTGGATCCAAAGAAATCCTTCTGTGAATTGTCTTCCTTTTTGCACAAAATTCACAATGATTAATTTGAGACATAGATCCGAGGTTTCCTTTCGATGGTCGGGGAATCGTCTTCCTGAGCCAAATTCTGCGACTGGCACACTTGCCAACTTTTACAAAATGCATTCGTCGACACAGGACAAGGTTGCTGCATACATTGACAACATCCCCCAGCAATTCAAGAGGGTTGCAACTGGTCCAAAGTCGAAGATATTGTGTCTTGAATTTCATGTCAATATGGACATGGTAAGCATTAATCAATGCACTTGCAAATATTCCATTCTCAATACACCGTAGTATCGAGACCGTCTGACTAGACAAGCTGAAGAGCTTGATACTCAGAGCAGTCAACCTGGATCAAACTCCCGCAAGCGCACAGTCTCTGAGTCATCAGCATCTGTATCAAGTCTTGCAAAGCGAGGCCGCCCAGGTCTTCCCAAAGGTCAGGGCCATTCACAACTTCAACTTAAACTCTTGAATGACTGTGATTATTTTTGTCTCCTAAACTTCAGGAATCTCTGCTCTAGGGTCTAGATTCAGTTTGCGTGGTCGAGGAGCAGCACCCCTCATTGCAAAGACACAATCACCGGTCACCCTTCAAAAATTCACCATCTCAGTTGATCCTGCGAACTTTGAGCCTGAAATTATCAAAGTCCGTGGTGAAATTGATGGAATGATTTGGGACAACCATTTTGCAAAGGGTGCAATGAAGCTTGCATTTGATGTTTGTTTGTCCAATCATATGTTTAACATTGAACTGACTCAAATTACGAAGCTGGTCCTGTTTGATTCAGAGGGCGGGGAAGAACGGGTCGTTGCTAAACGCCTCTATCGAATCTCGGACGATGACCCAGACTCCATTCATAATCATATCTCCCTGATTGACAACCGCCTCATGCTTGAGGCTGAGGCGACTCGGCTTGTGCTGGGTGAGAAACTTCTCATGGACTTCTATTTGCTGTGCCGAGAGAAGGGTGTGTCAGTGTTTCAGCGTGCGCTATATAATTCTTCTCGTTGTTACGATGACTAACAAATTGGCTCCCATGGTAGACATCAAATTTGCGCAAGCCTATCTTCTCGCCGAGATTCCTGTTGGTGTCACTAGGTGTCCAAGTGCAGCTTCGGGCCTCGAAGTATTTGATGGGGAAGCTGGAGGAATGACTTGGCTTGTGGAAAGCAAGCGTGCATCGGTTGTGATTTCATTCACCTCCACCTTGGATCACAAGGCTCGCGGATCTGAGGATATACAGAGCGAGACAGTTCACGCTTTTGCTCACTATATATTTGGGTACAGTGGTGGGGAACTTGTCTTTGCAGACCTTCAAGGCACCCCACCCCTTGTCCGAGGAAACGACGGCCTTGTTCTATTCGACCCAATGACTCACACAATGGCGGGGTATGTGGGAATCATTTTTTCATGATTAATACATGGGACTAAATTGCTTTTCAGAGGCTCTGGGCTTGGAGATTTTGGAACTGACGGAATTGAAACATTCATCAATACCCATGAGTGCAATCGGCTCTGCATTGAGCTCCGGTTTGATCAGTCCTACCCTCTACAGCTCCCAGAGGATGTGCTGGGGCCAGACGTTACCGACAGATCTGGTTCGGAGGGAGGTCATGGAACACCTGATGGAGAGGAAGAGGAGCCATAGGATAGTTGTTTATTAGATAGAGCAGCATCTACCTATTACTTCCAACTCATGTTGCACTTATATTTCTAGTCCCATTGCTTAGAATATGCTCACTTGGAGAGGTATGTTTTATTTTATTTGAGGAAAGGAAGCGACGTGGGAGCCCGTGCTCATGTGATCGCGGTATGAGGTAACATATATCCGAATCGGGAACCGCAACCGAAGATCCGGATACCGAAAACCGAAATCGAAGCGCGACCGTCTCGCCTACCGTAGTCTGACGGGTGCGGCACCCGTCCGTCAGGGGAGAAAGTCTTTTGTTTTGACGGATGGGTACGGGACGGTGTGAGTCATGACCCGTCAACGGGAACACCCTTTCCCGGCCGTCGATTCGACTGTTTCGTTCGATGTTGAAACAAATGAAATTCGCTGCTCCTTGCAATTTGTGCACACCTCCTTGTGCTGCCGAAAATCTTGTCCATGTTGGCCCGTTTGCTGCTTTCCATACTGACATGTCCTACCCGGGATTTACCCCCTTCCTACCACGATGTATGCGCGCGCTTCGCGCAAACCCTGGCCTGTGTATGTTCAATTTTCTGCGAATTTTCTACCCCAGCTGTGTTTTTCATTTGAATTTCCTTTTATTCTGCGCCACACACAGTGTCGGCCCATACCGACCAAGTTGGAGTAAAGTTGTGGGAGAAGATTAAGGGAAGCAAGAATCGAGTCTTGTTCGTGTGCAGCATCGGCTCATGTCCTATGTCTGTACGCCGGGGTGTTTTTTCAAGTTTTTCAAGAGGGAGGGGGGGGAGGGGGGGAAGGGAAACCAGGGATATATTTGATATGTTTGTAGCCTCTCCTCTACCTGAAAATCTGCGCTTCATCAGTGCCCAGAGCGCGAATGTCGAATGTCATCAGCTTGATTCCGACCTTGTCCCGGGCTTTTCCTTGAAAGCCACCTGTCAGAAATGTCCCGATTAGGGTTTTGGTGGCTGTGTTCGGAGCCAATGGAATTCAAGTTTTGGCTGTTCCGCTATTTCCGCTCTCTCCGAGTCCTCCCGAACCGCGATATCGAGACGTCAAATGGCTTGCCTTGTCCATTCCAGTCTGTGATCAGAGCCACTAATCCAATGGTAGCTTGATGCTGTTGAACGAGGAACCCAGGTGCTCTTTTATATTGTCTTCACTTCAGTTTCGCCCGAACTGGTGTGTGCGCAGAATTGAAGGAATGCTTAGTCTCTCGCAGACAGACACTTCAACAATTATGATCTCGTACCTCGATTTGTTGAAGTCTCTTATTAAGCGCGGGGGTCCAGGATCTTGCTATATAATCTACACAGCCACATATGTTCTAACACATTTCTCCGCTATATACTGCATGTTTTTGGGCGATTCTTGAGTTCAGATAGACGCTAGACACTGGTTTACATCTTATTGCCGACTCAAAATCTCTATTAACGCGCCACAATGCACAGAATAAAATTCTCAATTATGTGACTGATCCTCACATGACTTCCAACCACCAAGCTCAAATGGCACAGAAAAACCGCAAATAAATTGGAGAACCTCGACAACAGTTCGATAAACAATATTAGATCCTGAAATGCGTCAATTTCATCTATAGTGCTGCCCTCATCGCGGTTTAGGGAGGACGTGGCTGTGTAGATTATGTAACAAACTTCTGATCGGACCCCCGCGCTTAAAAACGGACTAAGGAATGCTGCAAATTTGCATAGTTCGATTGTGTTTCCGGAAGAGTTTATTATATGTACACTGCAATATGAATTCGACAATACATTGCAGTTCTCAGATGACATAGTGCTGCAGTTCTTGCTTGCGTGCGTTCGCAACCAGCCGCACGCGATGCGCTGCCGGCATCTCGTCCCGCGTGTGCCCGGGTCCCGTCTTGCGTGTGTGCAGGGAAGTCGAGTGCAGACTCTGCGTGTTTGAATGGGAGTGAGTTAGTGTACAAGACGAAATCAAAGTGCCGCCGAGAGAGGGATGCAAGCGGATAAGAAGGGCGGCCGCACACCCGACTCGACTACCGCAACTGCGGCATCGGTGCGTGCGAGAATGGTGCAACCGTCCACGTCGGTGAGTGAGTGGTGGGTGGGGCATCCTGATTCCGTAGACTGTAGTTTTCCATTTAGACAAAAGTATGTAGATAGCGCGTGTGGAAACGCACACCCCATAGGTGTGCTCGCGTTCGTGCGAGGACGGCACAGCCATCCATGTCGGTGAGCGAGCAATGCTGCTGTAGTGGCCTTGTGCAGTGCGTCTGCTTGCACGATTGCGAGACCGCACTAAAAGTCGGCTAGTGGTGGCGGCACGAGGACGCGGCAGACGCGACAGGGGTGGGCCCGGGACGACGCAAGATGGCCTGTGCGGGCAGGTAGGACAGCAGGACGCGCGGGAGGCGAAGGCGGGACGGCTGGACCGTAACATAGGGCATGCGCGAAGTCGCGCCGAATCAAAGGTCACAACAGCCAACTGTAGGGCTGTTGAGCATTTAAACAGCAGGCAGGTTTGCCAGGACTGTACTCACCGCCTTCCGAAATCATTTGCTCATTTCTCTCCCAACCCAAGATGCGCGCGCTTGTCGCACGCTGCATGGAACTCCGTGCACGCTGTTTTGCAGATGAGATAGTTGGAATTACGGTTCTAGAGCACAGGTTGGTTGTTGGGTAGACTGCAGCTGCCGAAAAACGAATTGTAGTTGCAGAAACGAACGTGGCCGGGACTTGCATATGTGACGGAGGCAGTCACGCGATAATGGCTGGCGGCGACGTGATTTTACCAGAGGATGGTGCACCGGAGTTCGAGGCAAATAAATCACGACCAATATTTGACCAATACATGTTGTATTGGGTGAGTATTGGCCAAATAGTTGTCAAAAAGTAGTCCATCAATATTCGGCCATTATACGTTGTATTGGCCAAATATTGGCCGGATATTGGACCGAATATTGGCCACATATTGGCTGACCCTTTTTTGCCTAGGGCTGCCGCCATTTAATATATGTTATTTTCCTTGCTCATATTTATTGTATGAATTGAACAAAAATGCATTGACTATCTACTTCGCCTGAAGTAACATACTGTCAAGTGCGGTTCTGATTCACCCTCAAACGATGCTAACAAGGTCATTTAGGTTACTCGTAGATGTTTCCGTTCACCTTTGGCGCCAGGTATGTGATGCATAGTATCACGAACCCGGCGACAATTCTGCCGATGCTCCCATGTATCATGGAATAAAATATATGAGTCTGATTTACTGTAATCAATGCATAACTTCACCTTCAAAGCCCGAGCGAAGCGAAGGCCTGTTTTGTTTACAATGCCATTACAAAGCATGTGATTCAAAATGTCATTTCGAGGCATGTGGTTCAAAATGCGAATTAAACCATTCAATAGTGTTCAAAATGCCATTTCAAAGCATGTGATTCAAAATGCCATTTTGGTGCCGCTCCGTTGCTTTTGCCTTTCCTCCCTCTCTTCCCGTGATGCCCCATCATTCCCTCGGCGTTGCTTGGGATTGCGGCGCGGCGTCGTCTCTCTGCTCCGTTGCGTACGCTTCGTTGCGTCGTCTTCCCTGCCTTTCACTGTCGCTATCGCGTTCCCTTGCTTCCCGTCCCTCCCCCACCCCTCCTTCCTCCTTCTCGTCACCCGAGTGTGAGTTAACTTCTCGCGTGCAGCTGATGAAACGAGCTTCCGCAAAACCCTCCAACCAATCGCCTCCGCGCCCATTTATCAGTCCGCTATCCCCCCTCGTGTCGAATTCCACCCAGGAAACCCGATCGCTCCCTCGTTCGAGTGTCCAGAGCCCGATCGAGGAACCATTCCTTCCATGCGTGACCGCAGTCGCCTCGACAATCTTCCCCAACATAACAGCTTGCGCCCCGGTCCTGGCATTAGAGCTCCGGCCGTGCCTGTGGCCAGTGGGTCCTTGACCACACCGAACCCATTCACGGTCACCACTAAACAAATGACGCACGCGCTATAAAGTTCGCAAAGGTTTGCAGCACAGCGTCATATCGAGGGAAAAAGCCCATTGAGGCGAGGAACAGTGGGAATGTCTCTGCTGAAACTTCTGTTGGGCAAAAACTGGATTCAACATCATACTGGGCATCGCATCTCTTCCGCAAATTCCACAATTTTTGGCAAGTCCTGAGATGCTGCAGATGCTTCTACGGCAGCCTGTCGCTGATTTCCACAAGATTTAACCCAGAAAAATTCGAGGGCGGGAATGAAGAGACTTCCGCCGGGCAAAAACCGGATTCAACATCATCCAGGGCATTGCATCTCTTCCACAAATTCCACAATTTTTGACAAGTCCTGAGATGCTGCAGATGCTTTTACGGCAACCTCTCGCCAATTTCCAGAAGATTTAACCCAGAAAAACTCGAGGGCGGAATGAAGAAACTTTGGCTGGGGGAAAGCGAATTCAACATCATCTAGGGCGTTGCATCTCTTCCACAAATTCCACAATTTTTTGACAAGTGCATAAACTGGTTAAACGATCTCAGACACATCCACACCATCCGTTGAGTGTTGGTTGCGCTGTGAGCAAAACAAGCCCTTGCATTCCCAAACGCGTGCCGGGGCATCTTTTGCTCTCAGTGCAACCGATGCTCAACGTCTCTGGCTGTTCTTGCGGGAGAAACTGCCCACGATTTGTCTTGTTTGCCGGCTCAGCCCAATTGACAGGCCCGAGAAGTACCAGCCTGCCTACAGCAACATGCTCGCCATAGTAGTTGCACTTCGTAGGCAGGCTGGTCACTAAGCCAAAACTTGAAAACCAACGCATCGCAGGACCCACTACCGAAAGTTAGTGGGCATTGAGAAAGCGAAAATGGTAAGTAGTGAGCTAATGGTGAAGGCGCAAATAAAAAGGAAACCTGAGAAATGGATGTGGACTTACTCGCGACGGCCTTCGAACTTAGACCGGTTACCGGTCTACTTCGAGCTGCGAGGGGATCTCCCACTCGGCGGGGAGCCGAACCACACTGAAAAAGGGAAGAGGTCAAGTGAGATCCGTGGGATGGGAGATTTATTACTGAAATCGGCGTTAACTCTTCTCATCCGACGTGGCCGCGCTCATCGGGAACATCTTGCGCAACGGCGCCTACCTTGATGTCGGTTCAGCGATGGCGCTCTTCCATACTAATCCCATGCAACATGGCCATCTCTACACTTGTCACCACAAATAGGCACATAACAGAACAAGTTCTGTTTGTGAACAGTATGTTGTCAAAATATGTGTTGATTAAGAATCAGCTTCTAATTGGGTCGCTATTTCGCACTTCATCTCATCCTCGGTCCTCATCCACTCCGCAACACCGGTTACTGCACCAGTGGGATCTTCTTCTTTCAAATCAGGTATTCCTGGAGCTCCGCCATCGAGAACCTGACAGGGGGCAATTTGCTGACAAACCTCTGTCCGAGAGCGGCTACGTCTTCACCGTTCAGACCAGCGTACGGCTCTTCGGAAGGGTAGAAACGGCGGAAGATGGCGGCTATCTGATCGGGGGTAGCCAGTGTGTAGCGAACCTGGCAGTACCGCAAGGTTCGGGTTCAGCACGCTCAATGAGACACGTAGCAGGACCCCGGTTTATCCCTTGAAGGCCAAATTTTGAACGGCCATAATATTTTACGCCCTGCCGCTGGACGTCCTGATGCTCTCAGGTGAGGACAATGGAGTCCAGGAATTACCTCGCTCGGGATCGCCAAACGAAGGCCGTGGCGTCCACTCTGGACCGCTTAGCTCGGTACGACGCCTCGTCGCCTCCGTCGGGGGTGGACAGCCGATCGCGGAGCGGTGGAGAGCTTGAAACGTACGGAATTATTTACACTCTACAAGGTACGCCTACGCTTCGCTCCGGCGGCAAGGGATCAGGTCGAAGTCACACTGGGTAGATAATTACAACCTAATACATGGGGAAGTGTAAATATTACATATAGTGAAACGTGGCAAGTGGACTCATATTTGCGAACGTGCTTATTTCAGTTTCAGAGTTGATGCACCAAGAAATCAACATAGCCATGGGATTAGACAGTAACGCACCTTGGAATCCGCCGGATTGATAAAGTGTAGTGATATGTGAGCTCGGTCGGCTCTAGATCCAGGAGCTCGATGACATGGAAAAATAAATTACAGCAGTGGGCTTACCAGTGAGACATTCGATGGGAGAGATCCAGGGGCGCATGCGAATGGTCATGATGACTCACGCGATGTGTGAGTGCGTGATCTGTAAGGATAATGAACGAACATCCTAACCATCAGAGCTTGTTAAGGAACAAAGAAACAAACTCAACTGGGTTGCACGGATAGAGGCGACGACTCGGACGACGTGAAGGGTTAGCTAGGAATTAGTATACACACCTACCCCAATGGTCAGCTCAGAAGACGTGGTTAGCATGGATTGTGTTGCCTGTGCGAACCGCGCAGTTGAAGGCGCAGCTGTGTCGGAAGCCAGGAGAGATGCTTTGTAGGCCAATTCTGGCAACGATGGAGGAACACGGCGTGAGCCGCTCTTGCAGCATGGAGTTGCAGCAAAAGCCATGGTCAAGAGGGTGAGATCAAGCGTGCACTTGATTCTTGAGGGGGAAATCTTGAATGCTTGAACGGAAGTTGCGTTGGCATTCTTCAGGCTTGCGAATTAGGTGCTCATTCACACTTGATGATGGTTGAGGTATGTAGACCGGGGGGATTTCGGACGATTGCGAGCAGAGAGATGGAGGCAGAAAGCAAGAGGCGCCGAGGGGACGCCGCGCAGTAGATATATGTTGACGTGGCTCCACATGCACAGCAGTGGAAGGATGGTGGAGGAGCGGAGAACTCTAGAAAGATGGTTGCACAAGTAACTTATGTAAACTAACTTGCCCTGCCACAAGTAACTTGTAGCTAACTTGTGGCGGGGCAAGTTAAATTTACCCGCACAGTTCCGCACAAGTACAAGTTCCGCACAAATAAGTTAACTTAAGTTAAAATAAGTAAGTTACATGTTAATGGTTCTTTCATCCCGGTGCCTATGGGGTGCCATCCTAGCACCTAATATCACCTCAAATATGAGTCTCTTGCAGTTCTATGATGCTTTGAGGCAATGATCCATGTTGTCGTGACTAATGTTCTGCTGGGACAAAGTTCAAGCTGGCGAAGAGATGCATTGGAGGTGTAGGACATCGAGGTTGAGTTCATTTTGCAAGATATTATTTGTACGTCAGATCTGGGCTGCATGGGTGCTTGTGTGGTGCTCGTTCTGGGTGCGGTGACTGTTTTGCCCCAAAGGTGAACTAACTTGCTTTTGACTTTGGATGATCAAGGGCATGTGGGATTTCCTTCAGTGTATGACTGCTCAAACATCAGAACTAACCTTTTCATGTCAGGTGCTCCCTGATGACAGCTGTACCTGGATTGCATCTCCGAACATGTGAAGTGCCCCAAAAATCAAATCCAGCCAATGTTCAGCTCAAAATATTACCTGACTTGATGTGCAGATGTTATTTAATCATTGAATACTCTCAGTTTGAGTCTTTGAATGTCTTGAGGCTTGCGAGATGCTAACTTGCATGAATTGATCATACAAGTTGATTTTGGCCGAGAATTGATGCCATCTGATGGCATAAGTTAGTTTGGTCGTTTAACTTGATCTAACTTGGCCCACAAGTTCGCTTAAGTTAGCTCTGGCTACCTTCAATTAACTTAGCATCTTGCAGTTCAACTCGATGAATGGAGTGTTTGAAGAGAACAGGGTTGTTTAACTTGGAGAAACAGATAAACTGGTGGTAACTGATGGCATCTAAGTTAATTTGTTCGTGTTACTTTGATCTAACTTGGCGGGCAAGTTAGTTACTCGCAGTCGACTTGTGCTACCTTCAGTTCACTTCTTAACTTATAGGTCAAGACAACAGTCGAATGGGTAGCATGTTTTGAAGGTCATTTAAGTTGAGGCGAGACGGACCTAGGGGCATTATTTGATTGGTAGCTAGCTTCTCAATACCTCCGAAATGTTTGGTAAAGTAGATTCCAAGTACTTCCCCAGACTTGACTTCGTTTAACTTGAAGAAACCGGTGAACCTGGCGGTAACTGATGCCATCTGATGGCATAAGTTAGTTTGCTTGTGTTAACTTCGTCTAACTTGGCCCGGAAGTTAGCCTAAGTTAGCTCAAGTTAACTTAAGTTAGCTTGGGCTACTTGAGTAAGCTTGTTACTTTGGAGTGTATGAAGAGAACTGGGTTGTTAAACTTGGAGAAACCGGTGAGCTTGGGGTTAACTGATGCCATCTGATGGCATAAGTTAGTTTGCCCGTGTTAGCTTCGTCTAAATTGGCCTGCAAGTTAGCTTAAGTTAGCTCAAGTTAACTTAAGTCAGCTTGGGCTACCTTCAGTTAACTTGTTACCTTGGAGTTAATGAAGAGAACTGTATTGTTTAACTTGGCGAAACAGGTGAGCTTGGGGGTAACTGATGCCATCTGATGGCATAAGTTAGTTTGCTCGTGTTAGCTTCGTCTAACTTGGCCTGCAAGTTAGCTTAAGTTAGCTCAAGTTAACTCAAGTCAGCTTGGGTTACCTTCAGTTAACTTGTTACCTTGGAGTTAATGAAGAGAACTGTATTGTTTAACTTGGCGAAACAGGTGAGCTTGGGGGTAACTGATGCCATCTGATGGCATAAGTTAGTTTGCTCGTGTTAGCTTCGTCTAACTTGGCCCACAAGTTAGCTTAAGTTAGCTCAAGTTAACTCAAGTCAGCTTGGGTTACCTTCAGTTAACTTGTTACCTTGGAGTTAATGAAGAGAACTGTATTGTTTAACTTGGAGAAACAGGTGAATGGGCAGTAGCTGATCATCTGACGGCAGAAGTTAATTTTTTCGTGTTACTTGTTACTTTGATCTAACTTGGCGGGCAAGTTAGTGTCAAGTTGCTTGCAGTTAATTCACTTGGGGGGAGGCCGGTGAAGTAGGGAAATGTCCCTGGAGTGCGGTTTGGGATAGGTCAAAGGAAAATGGAAGAATGATGGAGCAGTGGAGTAGGCAAAGTAGCAATATGGGTAGGTAAGATAGGAAGTGTCGTAATGTTGGCTTTTGGTACGGAAAATGAGGAACTGTAGGCCTGGATAGAAAGATGGCTCGGGCGTGCAGCCTGAGATACTAGCAGGAAGGTAGGGAGTGGCTGCAGAAGGGCAACCGTGGGTATTGAGAAGCGAAGTTTCTCTCCTTTGTGCGCAAAGAAGAAGAACCCAACAGAGGCAAGAAGCACGGTTGAATGCTGAGGTGTCAGATGACCATGCGAGGCTAAGCCGATTAGCCGGAGAACAAAAAGGTATACTGCTCAGAGGTGTTGATACCCCTGAGAGAACACACAAGAAGAGTTATGAGCCCAGGCAAGGCAATTTGAGGTAGATGGGTCCGCCCGAGTGGCTGGTGAGTGGCAAGCTAAGATGTGGCATTGTTTTGCCCATGATCCGATACAAACCTAATTACCTAATCACCCAGCGCGTCCGTTCTCTAAGACCGCTGGGGCTGCAATATCTAAAAAAAATGTATGTAGCCCATGTCAAGGCAAAAGCCAAGAATCCAGACAGCTAATCAATCCCTACACCCATGGCATGCAAGATTGCAATTCTCTCGGACGACCACCATCCCGAACCAGGCGAGGCCCACCGTTAGTGGAGGCTGGGTAATTCACCGTGTCTCTGCCGGGACTCAGTCGGAAAAATGCAACATAAGCAAGGAAACTGCCTGCCAACAGTTCCAGTGTTGGCCCCAACAACACCCTTGTGTGCACGACCTACGAACCATGGGTTTCGGAACTGACTTCGCCATCTGAATTCCTGTCAAAGAAAGGATAGGTAAATCATATGTACGAAAATGCACATCACCATAACCAAAAATCCAACTTTTTATAAAAGACGTCCGAGCACGCAGCTCGGAGATGTTGAATAAATATTGGAAGTGAATGCCCAAAACTCATTCAGGGCTTGTCTTGAAATGCAAAATGAACAGTTGATCTTGTACTGTACCGACGGACTTGTGCCCAGCGATCGTGGGAAGGGTGGCTGTACACCAAATCCAAATGCTTTGTCAGCATAGTGGATTCGAATCTGCGAAAATATAAGAAAGAATACATGTAGTTAGTAGCCCAAAAAAATCAGAAGAATGAAAAGTATCAATGTAACCCTGGTATTTGCACCAGAAGAGGCTGCAAGAAATAAAAATGCCACAAATAATGCAGCTGAGTAGCCATCCAACCATCCGTGTGAACGATTTCCACACTTCGGCCATCCGGCTCTGCCACACCGGTGCTTCACACGGTATAACTCATACTTTAAGCTTTTTTCTTCTCATGAGACACCCGAATTTCTTATAATTCAAGTTTCTGGATATTGCCCAAATAAATTGTACCAAGGATTGGGCGGCTACTTATACTTTTTCTTGGCCACAACCCGAACCAGTAGCATGAAATGGCCCTATCGAGGATGGAATCTCGGTATTCTATCACATTCGAATCAATAGCGGTCACATTTAACATCCGTATCCTGTTTTGCCTATGCCGTGCCTAAAATAAAATTGTACCAAGGACTGGACAGCTACTTTACTTTCTGCCGATCACAGCCCGAACCAGTAGCATGAAGTAGCCCTAGTGCGTATTGAACCTCGGGATTCCATCACATCCGAATCAATAGTGGTCACATTCAACATCCATATCCTGTTTTTCTTGTGCCCTGCCTAAAATAAAGTTGTTAGTGTTGCTTGCAGTTAATTCAGGCTATTGGGAATTGGTTACTATTAATCTGGTAAAGAAACATGAGACACCTGCAGACGAAGGCTGTAATTTAAATGAGTACAATACTATCAACCCACCAGTACACTTGGGGGGAGGCCGATGCTGTGCATGGCATAACTCGTATGGCAGGGATCACAGTCAGCCCGCTTCCTCTGTTGTGGCTGTGCTTGTCCTGCGTACGCAAGACTTCGAATAATACCGAGGATTTGATGTTCGGCTTGATCGCCGGTCAACTGTTGAACATGAACCAGAATGGCAAGCTGAGGTGTTTTATTCAAGTCGGTTGGTGACGATAGACGCAGAAGTAAGGGCAGAGAAGCGGAGTCTCTGACTGGGTATTGGCGCATACGGATACAGACGATCTGTCTGGAAACATCTTCTCCGGGTTCACAGGAACCAACTTGGATCTCTCAATAGGGACGTCGGATTCACCCACAGTTGTGTGTCCAACTTGAATGAAATGAAATTATATTTATCCTCCGAAATCCTCCCATAAACCCTGGTACATGATCGTTCCATTCTAAATTAGATACCTATCGAGCAATCAGACCCAAAGCGAGCGAAGAGATTATGAAGGGACCTACCGATAATGCGGAGACGCATCCCGCATGCCTGCGAACACGTCCATCTCGCCTTTGCTCTCCTCAATCTGCACCGCCTTGATCGCATTCAACCGGCGATAGTTCCGGCTCATAAAGAGCGCTGTTGTGAATCTATAGTGATGTCAGCTCGCTGCTCTCCAGCTCCCAAAAGGCGAAAGGTCGGCATACAAGAGACAGAGGCAGCCAATGGCGGTTCTGTGGCCGGGCTGGTACTGTCGGCTTGTCTTGGGGGCAATATACAAACGATGAGCACACACTAGATGGATTGATCGGTCAGTTCAAGTAGTCGTTGCAGCCTGCGTCGCGAAAGAAACACACCCGCCCAGATTCCCTAGGCCGATCACCAGGTATAGATAACCAAGCGGAAAAAACCAACAGTGAGCCGACGAACCAGATTGTGTACCCAATGATCCCCATGATGGCGACCCCGAGAATGTACGGCCCACTGCGTTCATGTATTTAGAAAACAATTCTGCGGCCAAATTCAGATCGATTGATGCTTACCGCATCTTGGTCTTGTCGGAAATACGTGAGAGAGCGACGGTGACGAGACACACAAAGATGTATGGCGGGGCCGACATCAACTGCACGCAAAACAGTACCCCGGGATCACGGATCTATGTACATATCATACGAGCGGGATCGTCCGCATGACAAGGAGAGGACCAAAGATAAAGGGCGGCAGCGTACTTCAAAAACACCAGAGCATATAGGTACAAGTTGTAATCCCCCGCCGCCTGGCAGAAGAATTTGATCTCGAATTTCTTCGAGAGACCTGCGGAATCCTTCGCGAGGTCGACCAGATATGGGCGCTCGGCAGAAGTCAGGAATTTGGCCTTGTCCGGATACTGTGAGTGAATATTCATCAGCATCGCAGTCGCAGTCGCAGTCGCAGTGGCATAGAGAGGTATTTTTGAGCACACGCACATCGGGCAGGAACCGGAAACCAAGGACAGCAATGACTACCATAACTGGATATGGTTGAGTTGAGGTTGAATTGCGGTAACATCAGTCAGGCGGATACATACTGAGCCCCTCTAAGAATGCATTAATAATACATTGAGAACGAGTTATGGGCACACATACCTAAGAGGAAGATCCAACTCCACCCTTTCAGGTTTCTGATTCTGAAATCACATAGTTCAACCCCGTGTGCGAGGGCTTGTGTAGTGCTGAATGCACCCATCCATCTTTTGAATCGCAAAAGCTAGAAGCCCCCGAAGGCGCCGGTCAATGTGTTTGCGCCGATGAAGAGTCCCATGCGTTGAGCGTAGAATCGGCGGGGGTACCACTGCGAAAGGTAGAACGTAGCCCCCTAAAAAGTCTCGGTATTCAAGGGAAAAATATTCAGACATTAAATTCGCACCGGAAGTAGCCCAGCCTCCGCAACACCGAGGAAGAACCGCGCGACTACGAGATTCTCGTAGCGCTTCACAGCCGCCATGGACACCGCGGTTGACAATCAGATTTCAGAGTTGAGCGGTGAATATTTTGACGTACTCATGATAGACCCCCAAACGAACATGAGGAACGCGACTGGAGGAGAGATTGTCAATGTATCATGGGGGCTCCCATGATTGAGACGTACGCCAAAGATTCGGGCGGACTTTCTTGAGCACCATATCGCTTGGGACCTCGAAAAAGCAGTACGGCACGAAGAAGCATCAGCAGAGGCGCATACACCTGCATATCTAAAACTTAATACAATTATGTCGGTACCAAACACGATCCTGACTCGCTGGGAATGCCACCAGAATATGATAATAGCTGTGAATGGCACAGACAGATCGGTGTGAAAGCGGTGTTGAACGGCAGAAGCATGAAAACCTACCTAATTGGCCCGGTTATGGCTTCGTCGGTGTCGCTTGGTGTTGCTGGCCAACTATCGGTGAGTTCCCAATCGAGATAGTTGCACGTTTTCGCACTCCATCTGATTGATCTCCCGCAGGGTATACATGCCCTGCGCAACGATACTCCACGATTTATTCGAGTAAGTGTCGTTGCAGATGACCTTGGAGACAAAGATGAAGAGGTGGTGGCCGGAAGAGCCGCGCACGGTGGGGAAACACGCTTTTAGGCGCTGCAGCAAGACAAGTGCCGCATAGGTGACGGACCGATGCAACTTTATGGGATGGAGGGTGTGATAGATTGGGTTTGAAATGGTTTCCCGGAAGATTTACAGATAAGACAGGTAGGCGACCCGCCAAGTTAGTACAAGTTGATTTTGCAGCCCGTGGGAAAACTTAAGTTAACTTGCGGCACGCCTGCCGAAAGGGGCAAGTTCCGCACAAGTTACTTTTCATAAGTTACTTTTTACGGACTCCTCTAGAAATGGTATAGCTCGAGGCTGTAAAATTATTTGACAGACACTGCCTTGCAAAATGGAATCCTCGCTTCCATCGGGTGTGGAAATAGGCTCCAAGGCGGGACGCAGAATGCAAGGAACGCGAATGGATCTCAAGAAGCTGATGGTAGAACATTCCATCAATGAGTTTTGGCAAAAGATTAAAGATACGAAATCAGCTGCGTGAACTGCGTGCTGCGGAGAAAAGAACTGCGCACGGGTCACTTGCCCTATCGCAAATGGAACGGCTGTGCTGCACAGGACAGAAAATCGAAGATGGAGGGAGTTCCAAGAGGAAGAGCAGAGGGGAAGCAAAAAGAGGATGATTATACGGGGATATTGCACAGTCGAACGAGCAAAATGACAAAGAACGCTTACTTAATTTAACACACGGTTTGATCATGGGTTCAATTGGTCTGAGGCAGCGTGGAAAAGAAGAAAAATCCAAAGGAGTTAACGCTGGATGAAAGGCAGAGAAAGCGAGAAGGAGCATGGATATAAGGGGAAAGAGCACAGCTTTTCTACCATCTCGTTAAAGAACGAATAATTCATGAATCAGGATGCACCATACAAAGGTCCATGAAGGGTCCAACAGCCCTCGATACTGCCCTCGATACTGCAGAACATCGGAAACGGTGATTTCGTTCATTTCACATCTGAGCCTTCCCTGTCCGCTTCCTGTTGATTATGTGAAGCGGAGACACTGCGGCGTCATCAGGGGAGTTGATTTGGGGTGCTCGGTTAAGACCACACCTCGATTTCAAGCCACTGTCAAACCAAATGTCGTATTTGGATGAATTCTACTTTGAGGTGTTTACAGACGGCGCAGCAGACAAGTGAGGCCAGAATAGTGTCATGTCAAGTTACCAATTGAGTCCGGGGATCCGGCGATTCAAAATTCGAGGTTGTGGTTGCTTTTTCGGTCGCTCTGCGATATCTCGGGACCTGTTTGACTTGATTATCGAATTCAGACCCTCTAGCACATCTGGCGGTCTTGCGGAAAATATTAAACATAAGTTTCACTGCTCAAAATGCGCTTTTTTCTATAACGTAAATCAGATACTTGCACCAAGGGATCTGGAACGTCAAGAGGTTACCAAAAATACAGTCACCTGTGAGGATCGAACACACGCCAAGGGGGAATCAATTACATCAGCAAAAAGCAGGTAAAGAAGGAGAGAGCAGCTCATGCATCAATGGCCCACCACAAATCAATTAGCTGTCCACCCGCCAACATTCCGTGACGGAGGTTGCGAAAAACGGGGCCCAAAGCGTCTGAATATTAGTTGTACTTTGTCAATATGATTACGTGCTGTAACGTGCTCAAATGCCATAAGAATTGCGGCCCATTTTTGGCCGAACGACTGAGCCTACACCGTCTGCGCTTCACCCTTTTCCCAGGCCCCATAACCAGCCAGAACCGGATGGGCTGCGGCCGCCGAGTCTTCAGAAGAGATAGGCCAAGAGATAGCATTTTTGGAACAAAAAAGAAAATATTTACTGAAAGAGCAAAACTAAGCCTTCAAGTCTGGTCAGTTCCAGGGCGCGATAAACTTCAAACCCCGCATTATCTTTCACATTCATGTACATCATGCAGGCACGGAAACGCATTGGCCAAGGGAGGATCCCGGTATGTGGTGCACTTCCACCACCTCCCACCCGCTCTGCGCGGCCAAAGCCACGAAGTGGCCCAGTGTCCGCTCTTGGCAGTTCCCCAGCACAAACATCTTCGTGAAGGATTCGAAATTAATTCGATACACACGCAGGGGAGGGATTACACTGACCTGAAGGTCAAGCCAATACTTCATGTTGCTCGCGGCGCCCAGGTTCGGGAGGAGCGGCGCCGGGGGAGGCGGATGCGCGGCGCCGGGGATGCGCATGGTGACCCCGGTGTCAGGGCAGGTGTAAGGCAGGATGATGTCTACCGTGACCAACTTCGTTTCGGGCGTGGCAGCTTCGCGCAGGTGCTGGAGGATCTGAACCGTGAATGGGTCCGACCAGTCGTGCATGATCCAGCGCAGCAGGAATACGGCAGCGTTTTTAAGTGGCTGGGCCGTGAAGAAACTGTGGACTGAAGGGGGTAGGGAGTGAATTGATATTGAGAGGGAGAAACGGATACCTTCAAGCTTGACACGGCCGCTGTCCAGGAGATCAGGCACCGCATCCGCCCAGAACTGTGCCGCTTAGTGTTCTTCAACTTTTGGTATGGTACACCTGACTTACTAGTTTTGCGTCCTCTATCACAGAAGAACGGTCCTGCACGACCAAGTTGACATGCAGGACGGCCTTCGCAATTATCAGCGCCGTTGATCCGACGCCCCCACCCACATCGACGACAACTGAGTGCTCAGGGAGGTCAGTCCATTTGAATCCTTGCAGAGCAGTTAATCCCTCGCCAGGATCAAAGAAAGGAATTCATGATGCACGAACCAGCGAGAATCGCCTCCGGTGGCTCCAGCTTCGTACTGCACGCCATGGCGAACGAGAACCGCGTTTTCTTGTCCTTGTTCTCCGGCAGATCATACCAATCGAATAGGAATACGTCGGTCTTGGTTGCGATGTTCCACGGCGCGTCTGTGGCCTTCGCCGAGTGTGCGGTGGCAGGAGTCATGAATGTTTCCGACAGGTATGCAGAGCCCTTGAAGGCCTCGTCGGTCCTGGTACATCAATCGAGTCAGCGTCGTGCACGTATTGGAATAGAAGTGGGCGCACTGCAGCAGAATCAGCGCCGAAATTCCGGACGAATTGACATGTCGACAGGTAGGGCTAGAGGTGGTCGTTGTAAGAAAACCGTGCCGTGAAGGGATGCATGTGCGCACGATTGCTGCAAGTCAAGCACCGAGTGTCCCGAATCGAGGACGGAGGAGAGTCGATTGGCGCAGAAAACATCGGGCTCGATCTCGCTAAAGACATGGTGGTTTGCAAGGAGCCGAAGAATTCTGGCTGCATGTGAGACACATGAGCGGGGAGAGAGAAAATGCAGACGCGTAACACCCACAGGCTTTGACAGGATCCGTGTTGTTTATTTTCGCAATATCATCTGCGTGGATACCCTGTAGAATCTAGTCAGTCGGACTTCTTGATGGGGGCTATGCAATACCGTACCTTCGTACCAGCCTCCCGGATGATCTCAACCATGTTGCTCTCAATCGCAGCGCGCATGCACGACGAAAGATGGACCTGGGAGAGAAGATTTTGAATGAGGCTTATGCGGAGCAACACTTACTCACCAACAGGCTGTTCTCCATGATCGTCTGCACAGGGGGTCGGACAATAGCAATCAGCTGCGAAGCAGCCGCGACGATGTGCGAAGTCGCAGCCAGCATCTCTGCTTCCAGAAGCACCTCTTCCGCCCGTGCTCCCTGCGCGAATGGTTCCGCAAGCGAGGGGAACTCGACGCATTCCGCGTTCAGTCGGGCCTCGATGGCATCGATAGATGCAAGGATGAGCTCGCCGAGAAGGCGCAGACTCGACTTGGTGTTGGGCGCCATTGAGAGGGATTCAGAAGCCTGCATAAGTGCAATTGTGAGTATATATATATGCTGCACCGGTGTTGCCCCGGAACCGCCGTAAATGCGTGTCGATTGCTTTCCAAATGCATTTTGGCTGTCTCGTTAACCCACTTACAGTAAGTATATATATATGCGACACCTGGCTTTCTTCCCTTCTCCCACCATCTCAAGCCCCGTAGTCACTACTGTACTATAATAAAAGCAGATATTTAGCATGTCAAACCCAAAGTACGGTAACACGACAGAGGGAATGAATCGAGGAGTTAGCAGTTAGCGATGCAGTGCACGCACATAGCACTCGTAACTCCAACAGCCCCACCTTTGCAAAAGGGGTTTGATGGCACTTTGCTGGGCCCAGTACAGCCGTTCTCTTCCAGGGATGGGCTTCGGCATTTGTACACAACACCAGTGACATGTCAAAATGTTGAATCCGAGGTAACTTAATTTTTGGGGGAGAATTCATCCTGTAGTGAAGCTCCGATTCATGTACTCACCTTTGCAAAAATATTTGCCTGCCAATTTGGCGGGCGATCCGACTCTCGATTTTCCGCTGGGCTCAAATGGAGCTCTTGGCTTCTATAAAGTATCTGGCAAGTTTCATAGATTCATTTTGCGTCTCAGGAATTTATTGCAGTGGAAATGATGCGAAACTCAAATTTTTGCAAAGGTACAGCCATCACCGATTAAAGCCGAGCCGAGCCGTTTTAGGATGGCTGGCTTGGGCAGCTTGCGGCTGAGCCGCAGCTCAGCTGCGGCTCAGGCAGCATTTGTGGCTGCACGAGCCCAGATGACGTCCATGACCTTCCAGCTCCTCATTTCACCTCCGAACAACCCCGACACTCGACGAGCTCGGCGTCGTCGACCAAATTGTTGCAGGATGGCACACGTCATTCCGTGATCTGCCATCTCTGCTTCCTCCTCAATCGCCTGCGCCGTGCCGGAAATGCCGTGGTCCACTTTCGCGCGCTCAAGGCCCACTCAAAAGGCAGGTGTCCGTGTAATCACCTTTCGCTCGTTCCCCCATCATCATCCCACTATCCCCCGCATTCTTCCTCCCTTCAAATTGTACTTCAAGCTCGGTTTCCTCCCTGAATCAGCTCCTTTCAAGATCTCGCCGGCTTCAACCCCCGAGATGTGTGCAAACATGTACAATGACACGCTGAGGTAATTAACCGTTCTTAAGCAAATGGCTCCTCGGCTGTGCTATTCCCCCATATATCCATCTCCTTTTGTTTTTCCTCTCCTCTTGCTCTTCGATTAACCCCTTCCGTCCACGCTTTTCAACACTGCCTCCGGATTTGCTGTCAAACAGCTGACCGTTTCTTGAAAGGACGCAGCGCCGGATCGCAGCCCACGGCAGCATGATTTTAATCATGCGGCCGAGAGGCCAACGTATTCCCCCGGCAGTTTCATATCCTCCTTTTGCTTTTCCTCTGCTCGTTCTCTTGCCTAACCCGTTCTGGACTTCTATCGCGGCCTTTCCATTTCCGATCCAACAGCTGACCCTTGCGAAGTTACAGGCCGCAGTGGATCGCACTTGCTGCAGCCTCCGGCGCAGCATGACTTATAAATCTTGCCGTGAGACTACGCAGTCCTTCCGGCAAAATTCCTGGCATATAAAGTCTATCCTGCTCTCCTTTTGGATGCTATTATTTCGTTCCCTCTGCTCATTCCCAAGATCAGTGCCATGATTCAAGCTGTCTGCTGTGCAATTTCTGGGTTATCTCCCTTCCGGAGCGGGCTATTCAATCCCATTCTCAGACAGTTTTTATGTGAATCGAGTGAGAACTGACTGAGATACCGGGAATCCTTTGAAAACATCCCAAAACATAAGTTTTCTGTTCGCGCCTTCGGTACTGCCAATAGCTGTAAAGTACCTGTTCTACTTTCCAAGCTTATGAGGCCTGGCTTGAGCCATAGCTTACAGCTATTGGCAGTACCGAAGGCGCGGATCGAAAAATTCATATTTTGAGACGTTTTCAAAGAATTCCCGGGATCTCAGTGAGTTCTTGACCGATTTGCTTGAAACCTGGCTAGTCCTCTCCGCATAATTCAGGCGGAATTAGTGATAGAAAGAAAGTCATAAAAATATCCCATATTCAGTAATCTACGCTGATGGGGTCATTTTGGCATTCAATTCCATTTGCCCCAGACGGAAGCCATACTATCGATGGCCCCTCTTTGCAAAAATGTATACCTTTGTAAAAGTCCGCTCGCTCTTGCTCGGTGATGCTTAACCCTAGTGCCTACGGTATCTAGCTCAGTGTTCTAGGCCTACTGCCTCTGGTCTGCTCGTCTGCTTCTTGCTGGCCGGTCCTCCTGCTGCTGGATACTGCTGGATGCTTGTACTTGCTGCTGCTTGACATTGCTGGGCTCGGTTCTCCCTTGGCCCAATACTAACCCTTCCATTCTTTTCTTTAGAATTGCCGAGGGACGGACTTGGGGAGATATGTTGAGAGACATCAGGTACGTAGTGTTCCTTTCGGTAACGATCCATACTAATCTGTTTCTAATTATCGATCTTATCGGCGCGATCGACCGCGCCGAGTGGCGACGCTCAAGCCGATACCACTCCTCATATTTTTTGTTGTGATTTCATCTGACCGAACTCTTCTCGCTTCATTTCGATGCATTTGCATTTGTCGTGTACTTCTTATCATATCTACTGGATTCCGTTGTATTACCTAGCTAATATATGTGTTTTATTCCTACTGTTGATTGATACAGGAGTGAAAGTAACCATTGAAGTGGGGGAATTTAAACCAATGAGCGGGTTGCACGAATCACCCGGCAACCAGGTTAGAAGAACCCTGCAAAATGTAACCCATACACCGGGTGAAAAGCAAAAAAAAAAATTGATCAAAGTCACCCGTTTGCAACCCATTGAAACGGGTTGCTCTCACCCGTCAATTAACGGGACCCGGTTTACTTTCCCCCGTCATCCGGGGTATGTTAACCAGTTTACTGGGTTAATTAACTAGCGAAAATCACCCGTTTTGGGTCTTACAGTGTATACAATGAAGGGTCCAAAAATTCGGAAGGCAATCTGCTGCTGCACCAGTGTGTCGGAACGGTCCCGACACGAGGACAGCACCTCTTTTTTTCGTTGACTGTGCAAACCTCCACAATGTATAATGACGGGTCAAAAAAATCGAAAGGGAATCTGCTGCTGCACCAGTGTGTCGGAACGGTCCCGACACGAGGACAGCACCTCTTTTTTTCGTTGACTGTGCAAACCTCCACAATGTATAATGACGGGTCAAAAAATCGAAAGGGAATCTGCTGCTGCACCAGTGTGTCGGAATGGTTCCGACAGAAGACAGCACCTCTTCCATTTTTTGCTGACCTTGCAGAACTCCACAATATACAATGAAGGGTGAAAAAATTGGAAAGGGAATCTGCTGCTGCACCAGTGTGTCGGAACGGTTCCTACACGAGAACAGCACCTCTTTTTTACGCTGACCGTGCAAACCTCCACAATAGATAATGACGGGTCAGAAAATTCGAAAGGGAATCTGCTGCTGCACCAGTGTGTAGGAACGGTTCCGACACAAGGACAGCACCTCGGTTTTTCGCCGACCTTGCAGACCTCCACAATATACAATGAGGGGCCAGAAAATTTGAAAAGTCAGCTGCTGCTTGCACCAGTGTGCCAGAACGGTTCCGACACGAGGACAGCACCTCTTTTTTTCGTTGACCGTGCAGACCTCAGTGATATGCAATGAAGGGTGAGAAAAGTCGAAAGGGAATCACCTGCTGTACCAGTGTGTCGGAACGGTTCCGACACGAGAAGAGCACCTCTTTTTTTCGTTCACTGTGCAAACCTCCACAATGGATAGTGACGGGTGAAAAAATTCGAAAGGGAATCTGCTGCTGCACCAGTGTGTCGGAACCGTTCCGACACGAGGACCGCACCTCTCTTTCTCGTTGACCGTGCAGACCACCACAATCTACAATGAGGGGCCACAAAATTTGCAAAATAAGCTGCTGCTGCACCGGTCTGTCGGAACCGTTCCGACACGAGGACAGTACCTCTCTTTCTCGTTGACCATGCAGACCTCCACAATCTGCAATGAGGGGCCAGAAAATTTGCAAAGTAAGCTGCTGCTGCACCGATTTGTCGGAACGGTTCCGACACGAGGACAGTGCTGTGCGTAAGACCACCCGTGGGCGAGTGCGGTTTTTCCCAGTGGCGGTCCTGTTGAGGGATGCGTGGGGGATGCTGGGAACAAGGGATCCTGGAATTCCATCAGGTGCATCCTGACGGCAGTCCCAATTCAGGTCGGACGCAATACAATATATTACATTCACGTTACTTGCCGCGTTTAAGGCCACCCGTGGGCGAGTGCGGTTTTTCCCAGTGGTGGTCCTGTTGAGGGATATGCGGGGATACTGGGAACAAGGGATGCCGGAATTCCATCGGGTGCATCCTGTCGGCAGTCCCAATTCAGGTCGGATGCAATACAATATATTACATTCACGTTACTTGCCACGTTTAAGGCCACCCGTGGGTGAGTGCGGTTTTTCCCAGTGGCGGTCCTGTTGAGGGATGCGTGGGGATGCTGGGAACAAGGGATCCCGGAATTCCATCGGGTGCATCCTGACGGCAGTCCCAATTCAGGTCAGACACAATACAATATGTTATATTCACGTTACCTCCCATGAAGCCACCCGAACCTCGATGAATATTGCTTGTGCAATGAACAGAGCTATAACCAGCAAGGACATCCAAAATAATAAATTGAGGGTCTCGGTAAGTGGAGAGAAAATCCCGGTAGCATCGTTTCAAATTCACCTGTTTGAAGTGAGCACAGTAGTACTTAGGGGGACCATCACAATTCAATATCTGAGCCCCTACTGTACTGTCAGGATGAGAAAGGGGTTGTTTCGTGATCTTCTACCACAGATGGATGTTTGGGAATTGTTGTGGTGGAGCAAGACCCAAAAAGCAGTTGTGAGGTCTTAGAAGGCCTTATAAGATAGATTATGTGGTATGTATTGAAGTGATTTGTATATTAAACTGTCGTGAGTTGTTCAAATCACTGTGCCATTGCAATTTTTTTGGAGTCGTTGCGAAGGCTGGATAGAGGTATACAGAGAGACCAAAATTAATGAAAATCTGTGTCTACTAGTACTCCAACAGAGCTGTACTTACATTTGGGAGTTTCAAAGGACTCAAGAACAACATAATTGTGGTGGGATGACATATTTTTACCACCCTACTCCCACCCTTCCACTGTTGAACCAAGATTTGTACACCTAACTCAGTAGAACCTGTCATGAAACACTTCTCTCGCTTGTCTGATGCAATATCTACTGATTTTCTATGCGGCAAGACAATCCTTGCCTCCCCATTCATCCTCTAATCTCGAGAGACCAGATGTGGATGAGACCAGCAGGGAACGAAGCCAGGCACCAGCAGAGAATATTACACGAGCGTATGCTACAATGGACATGGCGAAAATGAAAGTATTTAGGCCCAGGATGAAGTATGAGGGCACGGGGAAATACTTTTTCTGAGGCATGTGGGAATCATAGAAGCGGAGTTTCAAATAAGTTACTTTCACCATGCGTGGGGAAAACTTCAAGTAACTTGTGGCACGCGTGCTGAAAGGGGCACATAAAGTTAAAGTTCCCACAAGTTACACTATATCGACAAAAAGAATGTCACATGGGTTTTCGGTCATTTCTGGACAACCAAAGCGGATTTCGACTCAAACCCAGATTTCACATTAACAAGACGGTGGATGCCGGCATTTCTAGCATATGTGTGATATCAAACTTCCCGATGCGCCATCAAAAATGGCCTAAATACGGAAATGCCGATTTTTGAATCCTTTGGTTCAATTTTTTTTTTTTTTGAAGAATCTGAATCAGTCAAATTGTAGCCAGGGGTCTTGAGATGAATCCCCCACTTTAAACCAGGCAAAAGTATACAGGGGATATCGCGCTACAGCGGCCGTAAAATGGCCATTTTCAGCATTTTGACGCAAAATGGGCTAAAAATGCTAAAAATGGACAACTTGGATGGCCCGCCGTAAGCTCAAAAATATAAGGATGCAGACCAACCAAACTTTACTTGACTTGACTTGATTTCTATTTGTTGCTGTACCTGGCCATGATGGCTACGTGGCAGTACGCTAGCTACACTAGGATCCCTGTACATAATAAGGAAAATAATTCAGTCCCTACTTTGCAAGACAGTGAGATAAGCCAAGGGACGTATATATGACCGCTTGCCAGGACTTTATACGTGAAGCTTGGATAATAAATCGCAATACTCAACAAAAGTTGCCGTCCGTCAGAATCAAAGCCTGAAGAATTGGAAGCAGAATAATGATGAGGGCTACTACTTCTCTCCATTGACGGGATGGTTTCGTTCTTTTGAACTCATCAGGTGGGCCACACAGCCCACAACCAACCGACAACGCTTGTATCAACCACAATTTGGCAGATTGTGTGACAACGGTACGTCAGCAGACAACGACTGGCAAAGTTGTTGTGCTTGCCGCCTCCCGCCGTGCACGAATGGCCAGAAATAGAATGCGACTGGCCGGGTCACATCCCAATCTGATTGTCTGATAGGAGCAAGACGACAACTGGCCAGGTTGTTGTTCCTGCCGCCTATCATTGTCGTTCCAGAGTGGCCGGAAAGAGAATGCGACTAGCCAGGTCGCAGCCCAATCCGATCCTCCAGAAACCAAAAATGGCTGCAACTTTGCCAGGTTGCAGCCCTGATCTCCCAAAGCCCAAACAGAGGTTGCAACTTGCCAGGTTGCGACCTTGATCCCCCAGAGCCCAAACAAAGGTTGCAACTTGCCAGGCTTAGGACCCTCTCTACGTAGTTGATGGTCGGATCATCACCATATAGTCTGAAAAAGGAAGATAAAAAGTGCAATGATTTTATAAAGAGTTTGAAAGTTGCGCAGAAGGGCTCAATTCTTCGTACAAGTTTTCTTTCGGCAGGTCATCCACAATAAATCTACTTGACAATCGTCAAGCTTAAGTTCGAGAACTCTCTGTAGTTCTACTCGAGTGATTGACGTAGTGTTTCAACCGTTCCCACTGGAAAAAGACCCTCCTTCTCCGCCCAAATCTGTAAAAAATAATCTTAACCATTAATCTCGCATGCGTCGCTACAACTCACGCTGGTTCAATAGTAGTAACCATGCTGTTGGAACTGCGATCGGTGGTAAGGATTGTAAGATGGGTGATATGTTTGATCTCGCCCATTCCACTCTTGAACAATGGGAGTGTAAGAGGAATAGAACTGGGCCTGTCTAAGACGATTGGTCTGACCATTACAGGCGTGCCGTGGATGGTAACAGTGACCGCAGCTGTAAATCTCTGGAGGCGAAAAAGTCTGCCGATGGTTGGCTGAATAATAAACCCGATGGTGGCGATCGCGACCCCGAATCTTATGGCTGACAAGCCGGTCGGCGGCCTTCGGCCACCTCCCACCTTTATTGATCGGATTTAGCATGTGCACCTCTGAAAAAGGAAGGTAAAAAGTGCAATGATTTTATAAAGAGTTTGATTGATTACCAAGCAATGGAGTTTCTAGATGCAGCCGAGCTTGATCGAACGACAGTCTTCGATCTTCGAGTATAGGTACAGTCTATGCGAGAATATCAAGTGCCGAATAAATAGCCGGGAGTACAAAGTACTAGAGGGTCAACCGCTACGTTGCGCGCGGAGTTCAATATACGCGTTATGACGGGATCCAATCCCTCTGACCGTCATGATCGTCAGCACGACGTACACACCCCCAAAAATAATCATCAATGTCGTGATGGCTCGCGGCCCATACTCTTTAATTGGCGAAGGTTTAGAATTGTCACTCGGCTCATCACTGCCGCCGGAACGCCAGAAGAACGCCAACATGAAGATCACAAAGTAGATGACACCCCTGTATTTCCCATTATCCTCATGTAATGTTGGAAATGCAGTTGCTCTTACCAGGTGATCCATGCTAAGGGCATAGCCAGCATAATCCATGGACTCCAGAGCGTCTCGCTCGACGCATGCTCAGTTCCTTGCTGATTGAGAGTGCCGAAGTTGTCTGTCAGCTCTCAAATACTCTTCGGTACCGAATTCGAACGCACGCGTAACAACTGATCCAATCCTTCGGATTCAGTTTCCAGTCTCCCGAACGTCATTGCCAAGATGAATGCATACACAGCACTGTAGAACAGGCACACCATCGCCAACTGAACCATGGTGCGAACAATGGGATCGTAGGCGGCACTGGATATCTGCAGCACAGTGAAAAGCACACTGCATACAAGTCAGACGCAGTGGGAATATCGTCTTCCTCATGAATATGAAAGCTCACCTAAACAATATACTAGCTGCAGTTCCCATTTGAGTCCATTCGTTGATCCAGCGTTTGTAGAGGGTCGTGCTGGACCGATCGCCGTCACGAGGCAAAGCGGGCAATGGTGGTACTTCCTTAAAATAGCGATCCGGAAAGCCGAATAAGGCCAGCACATGCAGGCGTTCCAGGTAGTTAGTAGGCGTTTTAGAGACCTGTGCGGCAGTGATGGAAGTGGCAGGTGACGAAATGGCATCTGTAGAGATCTCTGAGTTATGCTTGATTGGCTTTCGCCGACGTATTTGCACGTGCATTGGCACAGACCGTCTAAGCTGCCTTAGCAATGGCTGCGAACGAAATCAGTTTCGAACACTGACCCAGTAAATTGGACGGTTGAAGATAGAGGTGGGTCCAGAGGGTTTGGTTGAGGTGTGACTCCAGATCTTGGAATATTGGATTAAGTGCAAGACGCCGTCTGTTTTGAACACTCACCCAGAAATCTGAACGGTTGAGGATGGACGTGGACTCGAAATGTTTTGCTGAGGCGCTCGAACGCTAGGTTTAGGACTATACAGGGGCTCGGTGGGGCCTGGATAGACGGGCTCAGAGTCCATCTGTTCAGGAGCGTCGTTGGCCAAGCGACGTGACTGTACTGCGTATAGCACGGAGTCGCCTTCGGGTTCCGAGGTTTGAGGTAGAGGGTCCCTAGAGGCATCCGGGGTTATAGGCAATGATGACAGCTCTGGGATGTCATCCACGTCGCGGTAGACCTCGAGAAATGTAAATCCACAGTTGGCACTGGCGATTTACTAAGCAATCAGGACAAGCACCGACGGGGGAGCTTACCATTGTTGGAGGTTATCTGGACTCGGAAGAGGACGTTTCACTGGACTGTGTATTTTGCAGCGTGGGCACCGATCGCTATCATCGCTCATGATAGCATACAGGACGACAGTGGCAAGCGCGTTTCCAGGATCTTCGTAGCAACGACTCACCCAGAGAGGCCACGTTTCCTTGGATAAGAGCTTGAGCTCGTTCGGTACCCGTATCCCGAAGTTTTCATTTGATATGAAATGGCTTTCATCGTCGCCTCTCAGGAACATGCCGAGAAATGAGCAGAGATCCTGACCATCTGGTCAGCGGGATATAGCGCTGGCAGTAGGAATGATGCGTACTGTCCAGGATTGGCAGAGCCCCAGTGGGACAATTGCTTGACGCCCGTTGAAATCTTTCATTCTTAAGCCTTCTCGAAATGAAACGTCATTCTCAGGTTGCTTGTCATGTGCATTTTCAATCTTCAACCGGTCATCGAGGATGAATTTACACATCAGAAGAGGCTCACTAGAAAGGCAGAGGCAATATGAGGCGGTACGGCGAAACTTGCCGCTTCCTTTTCGTTTTTAGGATCCGGACTGTCGGTTGGGACACGTTGCCTTCGTGAGTTTATATGTCTACGTGAAGCGATTCAGAGCGACAACACCGCGGAAAGGGTAATCACCCACTTAATCAGGCTCTCGGTGTAGTTTATTACCCGAGGTGGCAAGGCCGCGGAAGTTGAAGCGTATTTTTCGAATATCCAGTTTAACGCTCCCAATGTAGCACCTATACCCACAAGATCATCCGCCGGCTGTAATTGTTCAGCTCAGTCACGGTCTCCAGACAGAGCCTTACAAGTAGGCGTATGACATCCAGCAATCGTGAACCGCCCTCTGCATCCACGTTCGCGCCATTCTCGAGCAGGAGCTGGAGAATCTCTGCATGCCCCCCCGCGCAAGCAGCTCGCAGGGGACTCCCTTCTTTGTTCATTGCGTTCACGTCCGCGCCCATCTCTAGCAGAAGACTGACAATCTCCTTGTGTCCCTTCATGCATGCAGCATAAAGCGCACTCCCTTCTTCGCCCACTGCGTTTACGTTTGCGCCTTCTTCGAGAATGCCCCGGACTATCTGGGTATGACCGTTAAAAGAAGCGAAATGCAATACGGTGGCCGGATCGCTAGTTGATAGAACTTGGATGAGCGTCATAACGGAGGCCTGGTCTTCAAGGTCATCAGGAGTGTACTTCCAAGACAATGCCTTCTGCTTGGAGGGACGGCAGACCAGCAACTCTCGCGTTGACTGCATGGGAGGCAAAGAAGGGCCACGTTGTGTCCACGTGTATGGCGCATTGGTAACACGTGATTCAGACTTGTATTAATAGGCACGAAAAATCCACCTAATAATGAAAGGGGTTGGCCGACAGGCGGCGGGGCACAAACAGAATTCAGAATATCAGATTTGCCTGTGAGCCTTCTATTTTCTGGAGAATTATGTGTAGAATTGGGCTCAGGAGGATGTATGTTTGCAAGCAAGAGGTCAAGGGGGTATCACGTAAGAAATTGATGGTACCCTGACCTGTATAACCACATCCCGCTCATTCCCCGTTCTTTTGGGTGGTGATAGGCCTTCCCTGTGCCAGTTTTGATGGTAAGACCGAATATGGAAGCCCGGTCGAGGCAGACCGTGGCTGATGACAGGTGGCGGTGTTGCTTCTCTCTAAATTTTACTTCTTCCAGTCGCCCGTTCGTCCGAGGCTTCACACAGGCTATCTATGGTGCGCATCAGCTAAACACCACCAAACAGGAACAAAATCTATTGCACCTGGGGAAAACCTCCCTACTTCTGATCCTCTGGCAAAAACACTCAGATTAGATACTAGTTCAATCCCCTAAGAGAGATTTTCCATTGGATCAAAACTGACAATAAATATATTTTTCTCAAAGGCAATTTGAGACATCACTGATCGCATCAATTAATCAGTCACATGTACTTACGAAACAGCCCCTATTCCACCCATCCATTATCCAAAAAACTGTCTCAAATGCCTCCGCTTTTGAGCCCACTCAACTTCCTTACCCTGAGAGCATTTGTTGTGACCCACACAGAGGTGAGGACCTGCAGAAAAGGTGGTAAATCATTTCAAAATTTTTGCTGGCTCGATTTGAGACATCAATGATGGCATCATTGATCGTTCCAGTTTGGTGGTGTTTAGCCGATGCGCACCATAGAGCTGTCTCTCGGCACAATCCGGTGTTATTCCACGGAGAACGTGCCATGCTTGGCTTGGGATCCAAATCTCCGCCGGAGTTCACGGTGCGCAATCACGGCTCATTGCAGGATTTGGAGACTGACTTCCATCGAGGTTGATGATCTTGTCGAGGAAAATGGGAAAATCAAGTGTCCCTACTGCGGATACGAGATCTCTGCTGGCGCCTCCCTCCAATCTGCCAAAGGAAATTGGAAAACCCATGTAGCCAAGAGCGCCGATTGCAAAAGGGCGCGCGCTTCTTTGAACGCGCCCAAACAGTCAAAGCTGTCAAGGTTCTTCGGAAAGCCAAAGCCTTATGCGCTGCCAACAATACCACCAATTGTGAAATCCAAGGGACCCGAGCCATCGACATCGAGCCCAAGCGACCCAAGCGACTCACGGCATGCCTCATCCTCATCATTACATCGCTCCCTGTCGCCACCACCTACGCTTCCCAGTGTCATTTCTAAAATAGTTGCCTCGCCAGTTTCTGAGCCCCCTCTCTTGGCGAAATTCCGACTGGATTTGGGAGAAGGGTCGTGGGAAGACATTCACCGCTCCTGGGCGCTTCGTCGAACTCATGGATCCAGATGTCAACGTCTCAGAAGGTCAGGCCGCACGTCTGCTGTTCGATTCGCAAGATATCCTTGCAATTGGTGCTATGCTTTTTGGCCGAATGACTACTGCAGACGGGGTGAAAATCCAGTCGATTCCGCGCACAGCAAATTTCCCATACCAAAATAAAGACGGTACACGAACTCTACTATCGCTTCATGACTGCTTTTGGTTCTGACTACCGGCACAGGAAAACTTTGCTTTCTTTGCGAAGATGCCGATGTCGAAAAAGAAATAGCCCGCATCGGATCATGCGCTCATTGTGTTCCGCCTGTAAAAATTGGATCCCGTATTCCTGATATCCTGAACCACAATGCCGGCCACATTCTTTTTGACCCCCGCGATCAAGGCGGAGGATCAGCTCTGTGGGCTCTGCCTTCGGCCTTTCCCTCAATGCATTTTCCCTCAATGCATTTTCGTACTCAAAGGCACGGCACCCGACTTTCAGGTGGACGGCAGGAAGACAACATGTCCGGCTTACAGTCGCTTCTCCTATCAGACCGCAAGTGTCTCCGAACCTAACAATCCCTCCTCCAATGTTCCGCTTCCCTGTCCGGCATCCGGTTGCAGATCGGTGCCTTGGAAATATAATCTCCCAACGCACTTCAAAGTGGACCATCCTGGACAGGAACCAGCAGTTTACAATGACTTCTCGGTGGTTTCGCACACAGAAAAAGGTCGTGTAAAAGCTTTGTGGGACGGCAGGCATGTGAAGAAGCCGCGCAAGTCGAAAAAATCCCGCGCAACAAAGGGGATCGAACAGGACGCTGCCGAGATGTACAAGACTAGCCACGCGCTTCGGTAGCTAATTCCGTTCCGCGATACCGTTCAATTACTCAAGGCTTTCTTTAGAATCAATGAAGATGAACATGACGAAAGCAATGTGTCTATTCGTTCTCCTCGACCGGGTGCAGAGAGCGACAATGAGTCCTCGGACGATGGCCTGCCACGGGTCCAAGATGACGATGACAATGAGGTTAGCAATTTGAAGGAAGACAACTGGAAACTCACAAGCATAGCAGGAACCAGACTTGACCCTCCCCTCTATGGCCAGCTCAGACATTGATATAGATGTACCTGTGAGCATTTCTGAGATGTCGTGCTGCGTCTAACTGACGGCTCTCTATAGGAACTACCCGACGAGCTGACACCGCCATCTCCGCCCGTACTAACCCGAACTCGCGTTGGTAGAGCAATCAGGAAAAGAAACTTCCTGCATGGAGTTGGGAGATTGCGAGTGCGGCGATCCTGTTCAAGGAGATGAGAAGACCGACGAGCATGCACTCGAGTGCCAGGGTACTGGGTGTGAAACTCGCTGGTGTGCGTGGATATTTCACTCGCCGTCTTCAAGTTTGACGTTATGACCTGGCCTCACAGTTCCACCTTGCATGCGTTGACCTAAAATACTCGGAGCCTCACTGGAAATGCCACGGATGGTCCACAAAACGGGTTAGAAGGCAGTAACTGGTTGACGATATTATCGCGCCGTATTTTGAGGCGGCAAAGAAGGAACTGGGCCTTCCATCATCTCAAGTCGCTATTTGGAGGATTGATTGCTGGTCAGTCCACAAGTCGTCTTTCTCGCGTGGATGAAGAAGCATCACCCCAACATCTTCGTCGTCTTCGTGCCTGGCGGCTGCACTGGTCTTTGGCAGCCGCTTGATGTCGGTATCCAGCGGCTACTCAAATTAAACATCAAACGCTCCGCTCATCGCGACATTGTGGACGAGGCCATTACGCAGATCAAGGCGGGTAAAGTAGCTCGTGATATCCAACTCGACACCACTGTGGGCACCCTGCGCGACCGGTCTGTCGGCTGGATTGTGCAAGCCATCCACGACATCAGTGACCAGGATGCCATTACCCATGTACGTCTTTTATCTTCACCTATGATTTGATCTGACTTTTATTCACCTCGCAGGCATTTGAGATGTGCCGCGTCGGGGACTGGAACTTCTCGCATGCTTCCCTCACTTCGCCGGAAGCACTTGCCGGTCTTCGCGAGCTTCGTACAACCAATCCGGCACTTTATGATGCACTTAACCAGTCAACTGACACCGCTTCAGCCGAGCATGGCGACGACGGAGATGACCCATACCCGGAACCTGATGTGTATGACGACTGTGATATCCCTCTCGATGTCGTCTCCGGCCATCTCGTTTCCGGTGGATCTGGTCTTGCGGCTAATTTCTCTATTGATGCAAACGGGGGGATCACTCGGTCGGGAAGCGCGGAAGCCTCTGACGCTGAGCCAGAGTTGGATGAGGAGCCGGCAGCACTTGGACGGGGGCAGCGCAGGAAAGATCGCTGCGAGGCGTTACCAAGGCCCTGCTTGGGAGGAACACTAGCTTTTTTCGCTCATTTTTCGTGAGCTTTTTTGTCAACTTTAGAATAGCTCAAAAATCGTTTTTACACTGTCTAAAAACTTCAAAAAATAAGCTGTTCACTTCCCCGCCGTCACCGTCACAGGTACCCAAATTGTTCAGTTCACGAGGCCATGTCACCCATCACCTGAACCTTTGGTCGTAATAGTACAGTAGAGTAGTAAATCGAGGCTCCCTGCCTCCCACCACAACATAGAGTAAATCAAGGGTTTTGTGAGTGCCACAGGGCCAGCATGGGTGGATTTTCTTTGCAATGAGAGCTGAGACGACCACAATTTGGCAATTTGCTAGGAAACGCGAACAGTGTTGCATTATGATGTTAAGGGTTAGCGATAATAAGCCCTTAATTCAATATAAGACAAGCCCTTAATATAGGCCCGAGACGATTATAAGGGCTTTATAACCCTTCTGGTCAAGAAGAGTGGTTTTTTTGCTGGCCTCCTTGGGCTCCCATATCATGTGGATGAGGGGCAAGAGAAGCCTCCAATGGGAGCGGATTTTAGGACGCTCCAGGTATACGCTGGTTTGGACTGGATGAGTGATGAAAAGGCTCTTGTTCTACCTGACCTGGTTGACGCCGACGACCTGGACTATCTTTTTCAGTTCATCTTTAACTTTCAACGGTACGATTGCCTGCCGAAATAATCAAGTATGCCAAATCCAGCCACAGATGGACCACAAAGACACCGTCCCTCAGCAGCCTTCTCGCTATTTTGAAGCTAAGCCATTTCCTCGATGTCGACTCCGGGATGGAGTATGCCATCCACCATCTCGATGCCCACCCCCCACCTAAACGCATCATTACGTCTTGTCCTCGCCATCGCCTACGATGTCGATAAATGGGTTGCAACTGCATTTACCAACCTCAATCATTGCAGATTCCCATGGACAAGCTTTCCGACAACGACGAGAGCTTCTCGGGCATCAGACATACAAGTTGCTGGTCCGGACCCATGCCAAAATTGACACACACCGGCACAACCTCGCATCTTACCCACCGACGGTTGTGCATGGGGGGTATTGTGTCGACCAGCGCAGCTGCGCAAAGGCTTGGGACAATGCCTGGTTTGGGAAAGCGGGATCAGGTATAGTGTCCGCCTTGCTGGATGCCAAGCTCCGTGGCGCGGAGCTCTGTTCGGCTATGCGCGAGTTCCAGGCTTGCGAGCGATAAAAACACGTGTGCGCGACCGTCTAACTTGTGAGAGATTGCGACTCGGTTGTTACGGTCGCCCCCATCCTATCTACAAAAAAACGAGGTACGAGTTAAAAATTGTTGTAGCGTCTGTTTATAAGAGACACATCCCATCCTATGCTTGGGGGTGGAGCCGTGGAAATGCCTGGCAGACTTCGTACTTACGTATTAGTTTGATGATAATGATGATGAAATGCCGTTTATTCAGTCTTTCAGGCTACAACTAAGCCCATGTTGACTGCCAAGCAGAACCTCGGAACACCAAATAATCAAAGGCACATTCAAGGATCACCTCGTGGAGTGGGTGATGCAGTACCTGCACGAGACGCATGGTGAAGCGTGCGTGCTCGACATCATCGCCGACATCGATCATCGGATTTCCGCCGTCCCGTCTTTCCCAGGGCTTAGACGATTCCCTGATGGCCGCTGTGGCTGTCTCTAATTAATCTACGCGTTCGATGATATTGCACAGAGGTCGTGGGCACAGTGTTCCTGAATGCGACAGGTTGTTTCCCATTCTGAGCTTGAACTTCGTGATCCGAGATGTCGGCGTCTCTGGTATTGGTCATGATCTCGACCTCGGCGTTTGCTGGTCTTGCATCTTTAATTCCACGCCGGTAGACTCCTCCCAGTGCGTTGGGTTTAATGTCGATCCGAACGGCAACTGTTAGTTCAGCGTAAAGTTCATTACCAAGGCTCTGGTATTGGTCATGATCTCGACCTCGGCGTTTGCTGGTCTTGCATCTTTAATTCCACGCCGGTAGACTCCTCCCAGTGCGTTGGGTTTAATGTCGATCCGAACGGCAACTGTTAGTTCAGCGTACGTTTCTGTTTTGCCTTAATCCAGTTTTGATTTCGATTTACAGTAGCCCACATCTGTGTCGGAAGGCCCGACTTTCCAAATGGTCAATTACCCAATCCTCATTCTTTCGCGAAACAGTCGCTGATCGTCGGCGTGCATTCAGGCCGTTGATTTATTGTTTGAACGACTAAGGTGCGTGTCCATAATTCACCCGTTCAGTTCAGACTTCGTCGATCTAGCTGGCAGAGCGGTTCAATGTGATTGTATAGCGACTCTGGATGGCTCACAGTCGTTAATCGGCTTTGAAATGGCTGTTTACTCAAGTCTAATCGGAGAAGTGAGTCCTTTGGGTACCCTCACCGATAAATACTTACCCGTGCGTTCTCAGCGATCAGGCAGTAAGTGGAACGCAAGACAATACCTAACTCACGGGTTGCAAACGGTTTTGTCTATCCGGTACGTGGATCCTTTGTCTCGATGACATCTCTTTGACTTTCGCCCCAGCGGTCAAAAGCAAGGTTAAGCCATCGACGTTGAGCTAAGCGTAGCGCTTGGTCCTCCCGTCGCCGTACTTGACCTGGCGGGACAGAGCTGGTTGGCCAATTTTATACTCGGTCTCGCCAGGTACGTCTCCTTTTCTCTAGATACTACTATGTGCCTTACTCTGTCTCGCCAGTCGCATCGCTCCCAGTGTTTGCTCCCCAGCCACATCGGAACTCGTGTCGTCTTCCAATAAACTCCGACCCACGGCGAGCCTAATACGAGGCTGTTTCTGGCCAAAACCTGTGCATTGCGCACTCAACCAAGCCTATGAAAATCAGATGGAAATTGCGGTTCGATGCATATCGTTCGCGGTTCAAAATTGGCTAACGACCTCTGTAGACATGCCACAAACACTGCTACTACGTTTTCGTTGCTGGCTATCCTTAGTCATCGCACACTGACTCAAGGAATATCCGGAATGGGGTGAGTCTTTGCAACATGCCTCGAACTTTGGCGGACCTCACGATAGCTTCGACCTCCATGCAGAACCCTCTCCGTCCGCGTCTGCGGCCCTAATTCAGTCAACTCAATGACACTCATGTTCTAACCGCTCCGTCAGCATTGCTCCAAAGTCACCGTGCGTCTCAGAATCTTTATTTCTCATAAGTGATTCCAATCCATGAGTTTACTTGCGAAGTCACGAATACCTTCGAAGTTAGTCTTGAAGTTATCCATTCACAACGGCTCGCTGTGCATCTCAAATTACCCTCAGAAACTAGCCTGACCATTCGAAGGTATCCACCTTTGCGACAGAGGCGTCATGTTCTCCTCGCCCTCGGCTTCAGATTTAGAAGCCTTACAGCACACTGAGCATCGCCTCGGCCTTGATAGCGTCGCGACCGGTTCGACCAGCGCGAGTTCTGTATTTTCTCTCAGGTTCTCAGCGTCACGGTCCTATGCGTATATACTTAATTTCAATGCAGAATCTTTGCAACCATCTACATTTATTTCAGACTAGATACATGTACTGTCAATTGCAATTCGTTTTCTTTTTGATAAAAGTTTCCAATGATTCGGAGCACGGTCTGAAGTCACGATTCAGTACGCCGGAGCGAAGCGAAGGCATATCTTGTATACAGAAAGGGCTCTATCCATGTCTCATTGCGTTGAATTCCAATAATTACCTTGCAACAGAGTTGCAGTTAATTTTGTTTGAGTTCCGCGGAGTTTGGATCGGCGTGAGAATAAAATCACGTGCGCCTGTTAGACGAGAGAATCGCCGCCTGATGAGTCTTTAACAGACGAAACGCTGGTCCCCCGTCGTGGCCGACACCCCACCTGTTACTGTACGAGCACTAACCTATTCAATAGCCTGTAGAGGCACCCCTGGCTGTCCTCCCGAGCCTCCCACTCACTCAAATCGATTTTTTTGGGCGGCGCATCTGTCAGTGGAACGGTGAAAAATAGGTATCAGGTGCAACTGAGAACGCTATAAGTTGGTGCAAATCAGCCTTGATGTATTCCTTTTTCGGGTCATTTTCCTGGAAGAAAATACCCGATTTGGGTGTGGCTGTGCCTGGCTAAGAGGGAGGGAGGGTCTGGAAGGCCTTGATTCACTTTTCCGACCCTGTGTGGAAAATTTTAAGGATGGGTACCCCTTGCGTTCTGCTGGTAGTCTTCCACCTCCCTTTCCATCGTTACATCTTTTTTCTGCTGGGCCCTTTGGTTTTTCACAGCCTGAGATAGCGCGCGAGCCATTTTAAGACGTTTCGGGGCGTTCTGGACGCGGTGGAAGGTGGACGCGTTCTGACGGACTTTGTGATGTCACGCGTGAATAGCACAATTTCTCACCCATTTTACCCCGAAACTAAAGGACCTAAATGGAGCGCCCAATAAGATAGAATCCTCCAAAGAAGCAGAATCAGATAGGAAAGGATCCCTGTTAGTCTCACCCGAGAAACTATATATAAGCTCGGCCTTGACTTGGGCCCCGAACTTTAAGATTTCCCTCTTCAATCCCGGGCTGAGTCCCCAGCGCCTCCATACTTAATCTCCCGCAAATCCTCAAGAACATCGGTAACCCCATCTCCATCCACCCAGTCGCAAAAACAACTGTTAGCTCATTTGGAGTTTTTGCTCATCCTTCACATTTCCAGTATGTCAATGCCGTCCACTCCCTTTCATGGGGGAGATAGCAACCCAATCCGTATCCTCTGGGCCAAGCGTCTCCATAGGCCAATCATCGTCACTGCTAAAACTGCGATTGATTGCGACGATATCGTCGTTTTGGCACTCTATTCGCAATTGGCTCGCAGATCGCCTGCGCGCCGTCACAACGCCGCCACTCTCTCTGTTCATCCTGATGTTCCTCTGGACTTCGCGCCCACATCCGTTCACTCTATGAACGAGGAAAGAAAGCAATCTGGCACCGAGATCAGACTCAACAGGGCCTTCTTAAGGCGACAACCGTGCTTTTCGCTGAGGTCTGGGAGTCGTCGCGAGAACTCCTAGGAAATCTGGACGGCATTTATGGCGCAAGGAAAGCACTCCGATGGTCCGATTTGCCCTCTTGCAAGCACCATTTTCTGATCATCTCTCAGGTGCTTCGATGCATATTGTATTTTGCAAGCGCCTTGGTCGGTTGTCTCATTGGACATCCTCCAAATGGGCCCGAAACAGACACGCGGATTTGGGATCACGGCATCCGTGCCTCTGCCTGCCAAAGAGTACATTTATGAACTTGCGGGATTAATCTTAGTTGATGGAAATGCTGAGCACACGCGACTCTCTCAATATGAAGCCACTACTATTCAGCTGATTGGGTACTATTCACGGTGAACGTTAGCTGTTTTATAGGGATTCTTAACAACAGCCCGGAAGTTGTAAAATTCAACAACCTGTGGCCCGAGTTGGGCCGAGGATTAGTATCATCTAATATTTGCCTGCAAAGAATGCAAATCCGAAGGGTCCGTCGGACGGGAACTATTCGTACATTTCTGCAATGGCCTAGCCAAAGCTCATTGGTCAAAATGAAAACTTTGAAGGGGACACGATTTGGCTGGTCTAATAAACCACTGCCACCTTTACCATTCCCGCTGCCAACGAATACACAATTTCCCACTGACATCGATGGAGACTTCGAGACTCTCTCGGCCCCCGCGGTCAAGGAGGAAGAGCTGATGTGGAATGCTGCTGGTGCAGCGAGGCTAAGAAGGGCCAATGATTATTATGGTTGAATGAAAAATACTAGTATATTGCGGTTTTTTCCTTGTCAGGGACTTTTTATCCGGAAGCGCATAATTGACGCGGCACTCAAGAGGTCTCAATTAAACTTGAACTTCTATACAGTGCCTGTTTGACTACAAATGCATTGACTAACTACCCCACAAAATTCTGTTGAATACGAAAATCGTCGAACAGGGAGAATATACCACTCACCTCGTGGTACCCGCCAGCAAACCAAGCAGGAGTTCAGTGACAGTTTTACACACCATATTGGGCTGAGGGCGAGATACTCCTTCCAGAGGGCCTCGGATGCCTTTCTGTCCGAAATGAATTTTAGCCGAGCTTGGTACAACTCCGTCGAGTTGAGCTTCAATAAATCGTGTTCAACGCAGCAGAAGAAGACTCTGCTTTCCAAGATGCATCTGCACTTTCGTCTACAAGAACCGACTGACCTTGAAGGAAATAACCCGAGGTTGGCTATTGGAATTCTTCTAGTTGACTTGATGTTGAATATCATGGGAACGACATACCTACCGGAGACCAAATCTTCTCAGTGCATGCTCGAAGCGCATGTTCATTTCGCTCGAATCCGTATGGAAGTCGAGGAGGGCGGGGAGTCCACACATGTTCCTCGCGAGGATTTCTTGAACTTTTGCGATTTTATTCCTAAGTGTTTCGACTTCCTGCCTCGAAAACCCACAGTGCATTCCGCACATGTCTGAGCACTTGAGAATAGTGCTAAAAGACACCCGGGAACCGGACGGGTCTCACAGACGTCGTTCGTCGGGTGGTCGTGCAATGGTAAGGGGAAGGGGAAGGGGAGGAGAATCGAGAAGGAGAAGGAGGCTCAGCGTCGCTCGCGGATACTGCGGACATGGACACGGCTACCGACATGATACGATACGAGCGCAGCCCGTCGGGCCGGCGCGGGCATGGATGTGCGGTGAGGCGGGGCACGCATGGGCGGGCCTCGCCCGTCGTGGTCGTGGTCGTGCAAGAGGGAGAGGAATTGAGAAGGACCTGTGCAGTCTGTCCCTCGCGGAGGCGGCTATCGATACAATACGATACGCCGAGCGCGCCTCGGGCTGGCAGACTTAGCCGACGGGCTTGCCAAAACGGCTTGCCCCACTTAGCGGAGTTTGAATTTGGCTGTGCGGGCTTGGACGGCTTGGCTTGTGGCAGGGCTTGACTTGGGCTCGCTTACAGCAAGCTTTACCACTGTAAGTAAGCCATAGATATCTGGTGCTCTAGGCCTTCCCATGGGTTCCCGCCGCCACCATTGTCGATCAAAACTGTTTCTTAATGTACAGGTCAATAAATTACCTGCCGACATGATTTACAATAGTCTCTTATAAACAGACACTATAACTTGAACCTCGTACCTCGGTTGTTATAGATTTACAACGCGTGAAGCGAAAACACACTGGCAGCTCTGTCAAATTCCCCGATATCCCTATGGCAATTTCTGCCACAAGGAATGAAGCTAATGGGATGTCCAAGAACCACCAGTACTTATTTAATTTTCCCTTAGCGGCGCCGACTGCGGGATTTGGGGTCGAGTTTTTACCCCCACTCTTACCCTCCTTCTTCCGGCCGGACTGCCCGATGAGCTTGGCTAAACTGCTTGCCCGGCTGAGCGGAATTTAAATCTGGCTGTACGAGCTTTTGTGGCTTGGGCTTGTGCGGGCTTATAACAACCAAGGTACGAGGTTCAAGTTATAGTGTCTGTTTATAAGAGACTAGCATGGGCTTGGGCTTGGGCTTGTCCTCGCTTACACAACGCTATGTACACTGCAATAATTTCGTTCATAAGTGCTTCCCTAAGTCTCGTCGGCATCTCTAGATATCTTGGATGTCCCCGAACCCACCGTGCTTCGGGTCATGCCAATACGAACTTCTGGAATATATCCATTTCTTTGAATGTTGAATGGTAGCTGCCATTCCTGCATTTCCATCGCATGAAGATAGGCTCACTTTGTTGTAATACAACTCTTCACTTTGTCGGCTTACTCGAAAAAGGTGGTTTGAACAAACGAAAACGCTACATAGGGACGTCGAGCACTCGACAATGCCAGTGGAATACACTCGCATCGGGAAAAGTTGGGCTTCGGCTTCAGCCGGGCGAAGAGGGCTTATGCCTCATCTGACAATGACCGGACTGGATTTGGCTTGAGTTGAACTGAAGCCCGGGCTCCAGCAAAATTCCTTTGTTGCCGTGGCATGCGATGCCTTGTCTGCCTGCGAATTGCTCAGCAGGTGCTTCACCCAATACAGTTAAATGGAACTCGATGTGCAGCTCTGAAGACATCATTTGAATGGTTTTCGGTCATTAACTTGTTCCTACTCCCCTGCAACATTGACGGGGACTCTATTTGTCAACCACCCATTCTCAAGCAAATTTTTGACGAATGTAAGCGAAATCAAGCCAAGCTGCACGAGCCCGAGCCCAAGTCTGCTGTATTCTCAGCGAGTCCGGATTCAATGTTCGATTTTCCTTCCCAGCGAGTTCGCAACTAACGCAGTCAACACAAGCCAAGCCAAGCCTCGAGTCCCAAGCCCAAGGCCGCGTTCGAGGCAAGTTTGAGTCATTTTGCCCAAGCCCGTCCAGGCCACATTGGAGAATTTACCTGATCGAGTTTCATAGATTATTCAGTCCGGAATGGTCACCGTTAACGTTAACTATGGAAATATTAACAAGATAGTGAATGGTTGGCTGATGATTATGTTTATTACAAGCCGAGCGCAAGCCCGTTTGCTTGAACGCATGTGAAACAAGCCACTCTGCTCGGGCCCAAGCCCGACCCACGCCCACAACCAAACAATGTCTAATTCATGCATGTTAAAGATAGTTATGAGAGCCAAGAGTGCAATGAATTCGGTTGATTGTCATTTCACTTTCTCTGCGACGAACAGAATGGCATTTCCTTATTTCAACTCCGGTACCCTTAAAGGACGCAAAGCGCAGAAAGATTCCGTTTGATCCCTGATAGAGCTGTTGAAACAGGTGAGTTAGTGATGAATGGAATAGTTCCCGGCACTGCATAATGTTCAACCTGACCTTGTGGGCATATCAAGGTGCCGTTTTAACTTTTTGGACTAGTAGCAGATCCCTGAATGTGATTCGTGCTCAGTAACTGCTTCGCGCAAACCCACAAGCCCGACTCGGAACAAGCCCGTTTTGCAAGTCGAAAACATCACTCTCACGCAAAACTGAACCAAAAGATAATACAAAAGGGCAAAAGTATTAAACCAATTGAAATATATATCACGATCTCTCCAAAAAAAACATCTAAACTATCCACAAGCCCGTTTGTCTGATGGCATCAGACAAACGGACTTGTGTTCAAGTTGCTCAGGAGCAATGAATTACCATTCAAAATCGATGCTTCAGTTGACTCAGATAGATCTGATACAGAATTCCGTTGCATAGGCTTGCCAATCTTGTTGATGTCGACTGAGGCTTGTTCCAAGATGTGCATTGTCGCAGTCAAGATCAAGCCCAAGCCTGTTTGTCTGATGGCATCAGCCAAACGGGCTTGTGCTCAACCTAGTCGGGCTTGCGCGTCTGTCAACTCAAGATTTCATTGCCTACACCCAAGCAGCCTCAAAATCCTGTATGGCACTGGCCTTTGAGTATTCCTGCTCAAAAATGGCTCAGAAAGAGCTTGGAAGCTCAGTATGTTCTATGTTCAGTCTGTTTTTTCACTTCTGAAATGGCTTGGAGACAGCATGTGGATATCTCTGCATGATAGTATAGGATAGACTCGCTGAAGTTTGTACTAGGAGTCGGCATTGGCATACTGGGATATTTTTGAGTCTTTTCAACAAATTATACTAACATGTCACGAATAAATTGGTTCTGGTGCACCGAGAACTCTAGTTGTGGGAAACCCTTTAATTTCAAGGCATGTATAAAGATGATAAGACTATACTGAGTGTAACAAGCCCGTGTTTCTGAGGTGAATTGACAATTTTGCCCTGTGTCGTCCTCGGCGATGACTACGTATCATCACATCAGTGAGCAAAACATCGCAAGCCCTAGATGTATGTACTTACAGCCGTTTGCGGAACTTAGGGCGCAGGCCATTTTTTTCTCATTTCACGGATTTTCAGCAAGTCGCCTGCCCCGAGCTCAATTCTGATCGGATCGCCTTGAAAGTAGGCGCGTTAGAATCACATTGAAAATACGCAGTCAACGCAATACCGGTATTTTTGATGCCATCAGACAATGAAATGTCTGTTGAAAAATCTGTGTTTTCAGCGAGTCACCTGTAGCACTCGAAGTACTGCTCGGATTAACCTAGTTTTGGGATATGTTGTGTGCATACATACACCCTAGTCAATGGGAACTTTGGTTTGATAATATTCAAAGTAACTGTAATCCATTGTGCACATTGTTAAAATGGTCATTCTCCTCCTTTAAAAAATAGAGCACTCAAAGCGGATTTGGCCATGCCCACATGTAAAATCATTACGGTTGACCAGAGTGTATGTATACACTCAACATGTCCAAAAACAAGGTTAATCCGAGCAGTGCCTCAAATGCTACAGGTGACTTGCTGAAAACACAGATTTTTTGGCAGAAATTTCATTGTCTGAGGGCATCAAAAATACCGGTATTGTGTTGACTGCGGATTCTCAATGTGCTTCTAACGCACCTACTTTCAAGGCGATCCGATCAGAATTGAGCTCGGGGCAGGCGACTTGCTGAAAATCTGTGAAATGAGAAAAAAATGGCCCGCGCCCTAAGTTCCGCAAACGGCTGTAATGCACATAGTGTACTCACTCAGATTAAGAAATTAGTCCGAGGGAAACGAGAAATATGCGCAAGCCCGTGTCTCGGCTAAGCGAGCAACGGGCTTGCCAAGCCGACAAACGGGCTTGCAAGCCGATCTGCCGGGCTTGGGCTTTGATCTACACCTAAATCCAAGCCCAAGCCCGAACAAGCCCGTTGGCGCGGGCGCAAGCCCGTTTGGCAAGCCGAAAAGTGAACTCTCCTCGGGCTGGCGCGCGCGAGCGTGAGTTGTGATTGTGAGTCCGGGTGCGGGGGCGGGCCACGCATGTCGATGGGGACGAGGGGGTGCACGGTGGGGACGAGGTAGATACGGAGCGGAGGTGGGGGAGGAAGACGATCGCGAGTGACGTGAGGCCTCACGTTGCTCACCCCCTCGTCCCCATCGGGCATCCCATCTCATCCCTGGGGAATCAGAATCAGAATGTCCAGTAGATTGTGTCCAGGCTACCCGTTCACCGCCTTCCTCCCTTCGCCTTCCCGCCCTCGCTCTCCCTTCGCCCTCGACTCTTGGCCACACATGTCCTCGGCCGTGGCATCTACCTCTGCTCCCGCCTCCTGGTCCGCCCCATCCGACATCTCGCTCCTCGGACACCTCCCTCTTCTGCCGGGATGACCCACACTACATAGCACATCTCGCGACGAAACACGCAAATGCGGGCAGCGGGGGTAGTCTGGCAGCAACAACAACGACAGCGGCGGCGAGTGACGAGTGCTGCGAGTGCGAACGACGGTGCTCCCACCCCCGCCGCATCTGACACCTCCCTCCGCTGGGACGACGCACACTACCGCGTGCGCGACAAGAACGAAATGCGCCGGTGCGTGCGGGGGCCGTGGCAACAACAACAAGGACGGCGGCGAGTGTGCGATGTGATGCGAATGTCTCTCGCCCGCCTGCCTGCCCGCCTGAGGGGGTGGGTGCGACTCCGAGATGGCTGACTGGGATGACGACTGCTTTGATTAAGCACGCGCGGCGCAGGCAGGCAGTACAGAGGGCAAGAGGCGGTGCGAGAGAGTGGGAGGACGATGCGAAGGAGAGGGAGGAGGAGGGGTGGCACATCGCCGCCTTGGGGTCGATGCTGTGGAGGGTGCGGCAGACGCGAAGGAGAGCGTGAAGGGGTGGGAAGCTGGAAGGGAAAAGAAGCTGTGCAGCCACGGGGACGAGCACGCGTGCATCAGCTGGGCGAGGGACGTGGGTGGTGGGGATGAGGAGCTCGCTTCGGGAAGTCGCTGCACCCCACGGCGAGTGCTGGCGGCGGGGCTGTGTATCCGAGAGGCGCGCGCTAGTGTCGACACGACGAAGGAGCAGTCATCCTTGATGTGGGATGGAATGCGTCGGCGGGAGAGGGCGTTTGAGCATCGGCAGTCGACCACACCTACATAGCCGCAATCTCGACCTCGACCTTGACATCACCTGCGGCGCGTCCGATGTCCACCCTCGAATACGTGTGGACCGCCTCCGCAACTGCTCCGCGCCTTCTCGCCCTGCTGGCGGCAACATAAGTAGTGGGGAATGATTGTTAGATCTCAACACACTGTTGACGCATCAAAACAACAAGCCGTCATGACTGCCTCGACCAATGCAAGCTGTCGATCAGCTTTGGTCTTCCGTGGCTCGCACTGGCTTCACACTCGCGGCCTCGAGGTTCTTGTCCCGTAACTGAATGTTGAAAAATAGTGTAAACCCGAAGACGATCGTTATTGGAAACCGGTTCCATTACAATATCGAACCCTTCCCACCAACCAGCGCAGCGGTGGTTCGTTAATCAGGAGCCTTTCTTCCTCCCTACTTACTGACCACTGGACCCTTGCCAGTCCCTCCTTTTCCTTTCCCACCTATCTCGATTCCGATCCCGCCGGCCCCCGCCTGTTCCTCCTGCTGCTTGTGAGCAACAACTTGTATAGCAAAACGGATGGTCACCTGAAATATTTCCGATTCTATCGTCTCCGTTGGGGTCCAGATCAAGTCGGGGCCCTTGACCTTCGCCACCCTCACCGCCGGTATGGGCAGTGCCTCCCGTGCCATCGATCCCTCCTACACAGAGCTGTTCAATACGCATTTGAACCCCAGAGTATTCTCGATATCACCTGTCACGTCCCCAGACACAATCGGCGCTTCGATCAGGATTAGGACAAGCATCAATTAAATTGAACAAGTCATAAATCACCTCTGTCCGTTAGAGGTGATTTATGCAATCTCCGACCCTGGTACTGGAGGGTGAGAATGATCATGATAGTGCATCGCGACACGCGTACCACGGAATCAGCAATGATTTTGACGAGAGGCATGCTGTGCTTCTTGAAGGAAGAGGTGGTTTTCTCGGTGTTGAAGAAGTCGTCAAGTCTGCCCTGCGACCAGGCCGCCTCAAAATTTTCGGTCAACGATTGCAACTCCCTGTGCACAAGTCAGAGATTTATTATAGAAGAGAGTTTTCCCACTGTTTGAGATCTTCGAGAACGTTTTGTCCCTGGTTCATGTTTCTTTCCGCCAATTCAGTCACGGTGGGTTGCAGATTCCCTAAGATTGCTACTAATATGTTAAGACCACCAACGTTGGTGGGACTTCGCTGAACGAAACTGTAATAATTGCAGGTATGGACTGAACTCACCTCGATGTGGTTTGTGAGGGTCAAGAGATCTCCGATGATGGGGACCAGGTCTGCAGGAGCTGAAGAAATGAGTTTCTGTAGCGTGGTTTTAAGTGTAGACTGTGCAATCGGCGAGATGGTTGCAATCGGCGAGATGGTGGTTGTATTGTTTATATGGTTTGGATAAAGCCTTTGTATGAATGTTTTTATGCCATTGATATTTGAGCGTGTCCTGGTGGATACAGTACTAGCATTTGAGGCTGATTCGTTTAAAGGCAAAACTGAAGGATTTTCAATTTCCGAGGATGGCTGGTCGGACATACTGGTGTTCGGCGTATGAAAACTTGCTTTGCTCTCATATGGAGGGAGCTCAGATTTTGCCCTCAGGAATACCGCACCTACATGGAGTCAGACTTATGAGTGTCAGCCTGATAAAAACCTCACCATCCTCTACGGTTATTTCGAAACGAGCAAATATTGCTTGTATAAATTCTTGCTCGGTAAGTGGCACCTCATGCTTATTATATTAAGAAGGAAAACAGAGGCTAAGACCAACCAGACGTACATTCATGAGGGCATCGCGCCAGTCATCGTCATGAGTTATCGCAACTGTCACGTGCGGAGCCTGAAGATCGGTTAACGACGTGGAAAATGCCAGGCTGATGAAATAATACCTCGCGGAAGAGGTATTTGTGGATCACTTGAGATGGGTGGAAAATCTGCGAAACGCTCAGTATGTGCTGGGTGTCTTTCCTCAGCATACCTTGGGAATGGGGAAGGTGTTTGATATAATACCATCTTGCCCAGTGTACTGTCTGCCTCCATTACTAGTAGGTGTGCTGCCTCTAGTACGTCCACTACCACCGAAGAAACTCCTAAATGACAACCCTTGAGAGCCATGTGACAGGGAATACTGTCTGCCTCTAGTAGGTGTGCTACCTCTGGGCGACAACCCCAATGACCCTTGAGACCCAGATGACACAAAACCACGGCCCAACTTGTCCGTGAAGGTCAAGGGATCCGCCAGCTGGCGAACTTTTGCACGATCCCCAAAGGGTCTTTTCCAGATATTCTCAGGGAGTGAGATTGTGAAAGCATGGATGAAGGTTGTTTGATTGAGGGGAGTTCACCAGCTGATGGTGAATCAGCCTGCTTGTGGCAACAATAAGGGCCTTGCCAGCGGTATTTGTACCCAGATTTGGCATTTGTCGTCGGCTTGAATGAGAGTTGGAACTTTTGCTGGAGTGAAAGATCACGGAATGTTGCCATACCCCACGACCTGGCTTTTTCACACCCCGTGATGAGCAAGAGGCTACTATTCCCCAGTTCACGTCCTCTGGTCTCCCTGGCGTACTTGTACCAGCTCTCGGCATGTTTCACCGCATAGCATTGCATGCTCGCCACATTTTCCAGCTTCTCCACGTGTGCGCCATGGGGTAGGGCCAAAACAGCCCCGTTTGGTCCCGAACATTGAAATACAAATTTCCCGCCGACAGTGGAACTGTGCATGAAAGACTGAGCATGCGATTGACTTTCATAGCTGCGACCCACTTGGAAAAACCACTCAGCTTATGAACACCTGTTGACACATGATCTCCGGGATCAAAGCCATAGTGCTTGGTGTCTACGGAGAGATATGGCGATAACGGGACAAAATCCTGGGGAACATTCGCATTGATGGGGTTGTTGGCTTCAAGATAGATGTTGAAAAAGAAATCAAAGTCTCCTTCGACGGTGACTGTGCCGACATCGCCGATGGCAACGCCTGTCCGTTGGTATTGGTCGGGAAGATTTTTTGAGGCTCGGGGCGGTACAATGGGAAACCGCGGCCCCGACATAGTAACAGATCAGAATACATTCGGCTCTCCGAGTAAACAGGAGGCTCAGAATTCAGGCCCATCTGGGGCTCTCGATTAGAGCAAGAAAACTGGATACGGTAGACACACCATTCCATACACCTGCACTTCCGGTTGTGGTACCGATGGGGCCCATCACTGAATTGGGGACCACAGGAGAGAAGGTGAAGTTGACACTGCCTCCCGCACCCCCAGCACCACCGGTACCTCCACCGGTAGCTCCTGTGCCTGCTCCCCCAGAGCCTCCGTCCCCACCTGGACAAATATAAATGATGACGCGGAAGTTTGGTCCCAAGGAGGTTTTCCGCACCAGCAGCATGCGGAAATGTGGGTGGCGCCTGGGCCATTGCCGATAAGGAGCTCATGTTCGTCACTGAACTTCCTTGACACCAAGAGGAGGATAGGACGTTTGTATTAGTCCCTGACACTAGGAGAGACCGAACGACCAAGGAAGAGATGGATGACGTGGCACTGTGTATTTGTCTTGCCAACGTGATGGGCACTGCCCACGTACGTCTGCCAAGCGTAAGGCGATACAAGACATGCCGTCGCTTCGCTCTGGCGTAAGTGCCATATCTGGAAACGCGACTCAGTGTACAGCATAAATATATTCAAGAAGTTGATTCATTCACGCATAGTGTCTAGTACGTACAAACACAATGAATCACCGTTTTTTGTCAGTTGCAATCTCAGGCAGCTGAAGCATCGACGAGTAGACCAAATAGAGGAGAAATAAACATATACCGCAAACAAATAGTGGCCGGGGCTCAAATCGAATAGCGGGGAAATGATAACATTAACCAACTGATGTGAGTTTGAGTGCAAGCACATGGGGAATACTTACATCACTCATGGAGCTTCAAAGATGAAACCCTAGGCCATTAGCCGTGTAGTGGCGTAAAATACCGGGGGCCGCACGCTAAAGACATTCCATCCTTTCAAAATCCGAAAATTCAGTTGAGATGTCGGCGATCCTCAGGCACCTCGAAGATCGCCAGCGTCGGCGGGGATGCATGCATCACCAAATCTGGGTATATGTGCGTATCGAACTACATGTGTAATATTATAGGTAGGCCTACCAAAAATGCGTCCTTGTTCTGTCTGCTGGCTATCTGGAACTCGAAAAGTATCGGAGACTTATCCAGAGCCGATGTGGAGATTGTTGAACAGTGTAAGAGAAAGATATGTTTGTTGCTCTGCGCAAGGCTCGTAAGCGCAGTCAGTTTGAAGTCGATGTTTTTGGAAAAAAGAAAGAAGCTCATCCTGGGATCGCGACTTGCTCGCGGGACCTTCAAAAAACATGAGCAACATCGAAAAAGTTGGTATAAGTGCATTAGCGATCGCGCCAACGCACCGGCGGCCCCGCGAGAGTGCGAAATGTGAATCTGAAGGGTCGCAATGTGTGAAGTCTAGAAAATAGGTTAGAAGAAGTGCAGACGATAGAAAGCCTACGATAGCATACCAGAAACCCGTGGAATTGAATAGACAGTTTGTGTATGGCCCTATGCGTCGCCAACGCGGTACCGGTGAAATGAGGCTACAACGTCGGTGTGTAAGCACGTACGGCATCGTTTGTGTTGAGCTCGCGGCAATGGGAAACTAAATTGAACCAGTGAAAATTAGTTTCGTAGATGGTAAAAGCAAGAATCAGAACCTTGAACACGCGCCCGAGTTGGAGAAGACCTGAGAATGTTGCGGAAGCATAAACGGAAAAGCTGTGTAGGAATGCAAAAGCATCATGGCCTACCTTCTCGTACAGCGGAAGAAAGGGAGGAGGCGAACCAGGAAGCTGATAAGAAAGGAATCTTACGCGATATTGTTGTGCAGGAAGCAACATGGGCGACTCGAAAGCCGAATATGGTGTGTTCGCCCCGATTTGCGCAGACCTTCTGATGCGGTTCAAGCGGGGGCGGCAGGTGCATTGAGGGCGCTGAATAATCATTTGAGTTTATGGCGGGGCCTACAGGAGGTCTGTAACAGAAAGTTAGTACATGCAAATTTATTTGGGTATTGCACCCACCAATTGCAATTGACCCCGAATGTGAAAAGGGAAGAACGAACGATACTGGGATAAACGCAACGTCAGTAAATCATCAACGCAATCAAAGGACTTTGAACACTCACCAGTTACAAATTGAATCGAGAGCAAAGAACACTGGATGTTGGTATGGATGCCACATCAGTAAACAATCAATGTAATCCGAGAATTAGATCGACCTGACCGTCGGTGAGGATCCTCCCTAATCGCTCATTTGTTTTCGAACATTGGTTCTTTTGACCTGGGGGAATCCGAAAATGAGCACTGAGAGTAAAAAAATGTAGAAAACATCCCGTTACACAGCGCATAACACCTCGAGCCGTTCGAAACCGAAGAAGAAGTTACAACCTCCATTGAAAGACACCGGCCGCTCGTGGGTTCGTTCGTGACGCGCCAGGAAGCGCCTATGTTAGCTACAGAGGCAATTGAGAAATGACGCACAGTGCAAAAGAGCTAAGTGATACTGGGACGGTTCAGAGGGCAAGATCCATGGCATACACCGCATGGAACAGAACGGAGCATGAAGGAAGAAGTCCGAGTGGAGAGGCGGAGATGATGGTGGGAGAACAAAAGGAGCGATTTACTCGACAGCCTGCCTTTTACACGGCCCTGGAGCGGCTGATCGGGGATGTTGGATTTGGTAAGCGCCGGGGCGTCTAGGCTAAATTTTGATACAGCGGGTCAGCTGAGATAGCAATTGGGGTAATTTTCGGCGGAACAAAGAGGTGCATACTGATACGAGGGATCTGCTTAATACATGAGGTATTCCATCCTATATCGTTCACGACGCCGTGCCACACTCGCACGCCGCTGCACACCTTCGCCCCATCCCGCGCCACTGACACGCCCCGACTCTCTTTCGCCCATCCCACCTCGCCTGTCGCCGCCCATACCCGCCGTGCATTGCGAATCACGACGTTTGACACTGCGCTGTCGCCCTCCTTAGTGCGACGTGCAACACCACCCACAGCATCAGCACGCGCCGCCGTCGTTCGCCATCGCCCGCCGCGTTCTTCGCCCACACGCGCGCCACGACCATCGGCTGCGGCATATCCCCAATGCGCCGCGCGCGCCCTTGCGCATCCCCAATACGGCCCAGCAGCCGCGGCGACCGTTCTGCATCGCCGACGCTGCCTTCGTCGCCTCCCTGTGCACTACGGCCTTCCTTGGCGCCGCCCCACCTCCCCCCCTCGATGCCCTGTTAGGCTACGTACCATGCGCACGCCCCGCTGCGCCATCTCGCCGCCCTCGACCGCTGCGTCGCGCCGAGGCTTCACCCACCACACGGCACCACTACATTTCCCAGCACCATCCGCATACGTAGCACTCGCAGCAGCCACTCAGCGTACCCGCCGCCGCCTGGCTCGGCCTCCCGCCCGCCTCGACCTTCGTCACCATATTCGCGCCCACCCGCTTGACCGCTGCGCCTGTTGAGCACCAGCATCCCTATGCGCAGCATCATCGCCTACGCCGGCTTGTCCCCTCCCACCCTGCCCAACCGTACTAGGCGAGACTGCTGGCGAGTAGCGCCCGACGCAGCCTCCCGAGAAGCACACGGGACGTGCAGAGTGCCTGTGCGTCGAGCTTCATTGCGTCCGCCCCACCAGGTCTTCCACCGAGAGATTCAGTGTGCAAGCAGTTTGAGGCTCGGATTACATGTACCGCGATCCACGCGAAGGCCGTCTACCCACCCTATCTCATGCGCGGACATTGAGTGCAGGATCTTCACGTGGGCGACGAAGCAATGTACGCAAGGAAGGTATGCGTCCCCTCGGCCACGCCATTCAATAGCGCTGACATTTGGATCTAGCACATGCCACAGACCGGCCCCCGCGCTGTCCTTCCCCTTATTTCCTGCCCAAGTGCCAACCTCTCTTTTATCGACTTGGCAATCGCTCCGCGCTCCATCCGGGCCAATCCTCGCTCGATACCCCGCCGGCTGCACGCCCACTTGCACGGACTCCATCCGTCGTCGTCCTTCTACTCCCCACCGTCGCTTTCTCTTCATTGTTACCTCGCTTCACGTCGTCGCTTATGTAATCACTCCGCCCCGTTTCCTTCCTTGTGCTGCCCTTCCAATTCTGTCCCACCTACCGCCCTATCCTTCTACATAGCAGTCATTCGATGTCTTACCCTCCTCCTCCCGCACTGCGTTTCCGGTACGCTGCGATGCCATTGAGTGCGGAGACTTCGTGCACGGCTACTCCTTTCCGGCCCAGATTCGTCGCATCTGTATCAATATCTCATTGGCGCTTCATATCCGCCTTCACTCTCTTTCCTGTCGGTCCCCGCGCCTCCCGCGTGGTGTGTTGCTGGATTGGATTCGTCGTTGCTAGGCGTCATGGATATGAATCCCATCGACCCCCCTCCCTTCTTTTCATCCTCTCGTAGCCGCCACGGCCAGCATCGCTCTTGGGTCTCCGCAGTGGGCGTCTCCCCCCGTCTCCCCGTCGCCTCCCCATATTCCCGTCGCGCTCGCGACCCCAGGACGATACCATAATCCGACCACATACGACACTCAGCGCCATACGATCTGAAGCTGGGTACCTCCTTCGGCGCCCGCGCGCTCCCGACGGCGGGGGCTTCCGTCAACCTCACAGCCTCCCCATTCGTTCTTTCGCGGACACGCGTCGACGCAGACAGTGATCATCAAAACTACAAGCCAACTATACGATAGCGCCAGATCGACAGCAAGATTACCCTTCTTGAACTCCGCGCGCTGGCGACGAGACTCCTCAGCACCCGCGCTGCGTCCTCCTTTGTTCCCCTCCGCGGCACGCGTCCCCGCCGACGGTGATTCAGACATTGAATAATCCACTGGTCATGCTGAGATAGGGTTAGGCATGGATCCATTGCCAACGCCTTGCGTGAGCGGTGTGTCGTCTGCTCTGAATCTGCGCGCGCGCTGACAACGATATAGATACTTTGGCTATCGACAGCCCGTCTTCCTCATCTCGACTCCGACAAGCGCCAACTCGATTTTCCTCGTTTTTGGATGCCCCGGGCTCCTATGGTGTGTCCATGCCCATCGCCCTACGCCCACTCTGACGGTGGATTCAGCTTACCTGTCCTCCGCGCCGGCCTGCGCTCGCACCCTCATGCCCGTCATTCGCACCCACGACGACGACAAGTCTATGTGCCCTCGCTGACTACACTGCATTACGCGGTGGCTCGTCCTCCGCTATCCATGCTGTCCCTGCGTGCTCATCGTCCGTCCAATCCAAAATCCATACCCGCCGCGCTGTTGCTCTTGCTCGCCGTCATCAAATCTACATATCACGGGGTTATGCGCGGGAGGACGCGAAGGGCAGAGGCGGGGGTTTTGCTCACTCGGAGCGGGATTGGAGCAAGAGGGTACGTCTCATGTCTCCTCCCTCCTCCCAATCGTACGTACGAGTCGTATCTTCTGTTTGCCCTTATTTCCGCGGCCCCGCATGCCCCGTAGGCCCGAGTCTCAGACGTTTTTAGATTGGTTCAGTAAAAGAAAGGCAAACAACCAATTGGAACCAATAACTTGGGCTCGAATCGAACGAGCGGGGTCTATTTAGCAGAATTCAGCGGGTCAATGAATGAACTGTAGATGCGCCCCAGGCGCAACCAAGCCTTGGTTCTGTGGAAACATAGGCGAGACGGTTGAACGAGTGTTCAGCCAGGAACGGGTTACCCGGGGCATATCAGACGCATGGGCAGCATAAGGTTCTCGGCCAGACTCGAGTTGGAACCTCTTCGGGTGAGCAAGGAAAGGAGTCTTGCGATATTCTTGTTGAAAAAACAGCCCGAACCCGAGCTCGTGGCTTGGGCTCGGGTCGAACGAGCAGGTCTACTCGGCAGAGTCAAACGGTCGATGGATGAACTGCAGATGCGCCCCAGACGTTACCAGGCCTTATGGGCCCTATTTTCGTGGCGGGTGATGTTGGCTTGTTCGTCGAGACTCGAGTGTTCAACCACGAGAAGTTTACGGGTCCCGGGCCCGAGTTGGGCTTTAGTTGGGTGAGAGGGAGCATAAGGTGTAGACTCGAGTAGGAGCTAAGGCACCTTCGAATGCGGGTGAAAATTGAGTTTTTTTGGTTCACCTGAGGGGGGAAAAAAACCGATGCACGAAGAATGGCTTGGGCTCGAGTCAAACGAGCAGGGTCTACTTGGCCATAGGCAGCGCCCCAGGCGCTACCAAGCCTTTTCGCTGTTGCATCTGTGAATGGAGACGTTAGATCGTTTGGGGACTATTTGATGAAACAAAGAGAAGCATTTCGTTGTATTAAGGTGCGTCCAACCATTCAACGTTGCAACGCCTAAACTTGAATTTAATTCCATCACGATTGTGAAAAGAAAGTCCGACCCCTCCGGGTCTCGGTTCTTGATTGAACGAACAAGGATTGGATTCCTCTACTTGTCGACAAAAAAAATTTAAGACCAACGGGTTTCCCGGGAAAGAGCCTGGATTGACCCATGGGCAGACATGTCAGAACTTGGCGACATGGATCGCGCGGGAGGGCAAGGTGTTTGGTGGCTGGAGCTACACCCTCTTCAAATTCGGGTGAACAACGAGCCGACTTGAGTTTCCAGAAAGAAAGAAAGAATGGATCGACAACACACGGCAATAGCTTGGGCTCGAATCGAACTACTGTGAATTTACTTTCACTACCGAAATCATGAAGTGTAGATGTAGATGCACACCAGGCGCTACCAAGCTTTATCAGCTGTGATAATCGTTTAATTTGGTGAGTGGTCAACCGATAAACGGGTTGCCTGGGCACATGCCAGAGCCCGGAGATGTGCGGTACCAAAGAGATGGGTTAAGCGAGTCTAGGGATTCGGGCGAAGAACAAACCTTTCTTTTGTGAACAAAAGGGAAAATAAACCAAATGTATGGCTTGGGCCCGAATCGAACGAGTATGGTAGGTGTCTTTCCGGTCTGCACAACAGGCGCTACCAAGTCTTATCAGGATCATTCTGGGGGCGACAAGGATCCACGCAGAAGTGGATTCCGGCCTTCTGTCCCAATCCTATATATATACCCGTCTTTTCTTGAATTCTTGACTGGCATTGACAGGCGAATATGCAGAACCACACCTTTCAAATCGGGCCAGAATGCGAGGCCGGCCCCAAGGGGTCTGCCAACTGATACAGACTAATGGAAATCGTTTCTTCCTTTAGAGGTTGAGGGCGATGACTTCTGTCAGTAGCAGGTTTGGCCCTTGATGAATCTCGACGAAGAGTACGCATTGATGCTTTGAACGAGAAATCGGTCATTTTGAGAAAGGGGGAACCGATTCCCGAAATTCACAATATACCTCGATTTTTTTTTTTTCAGGGAAATCGGGGACCACCCACCCCCCCCCCCCCAGAAAAGGAAATTCCCATTTTGGGAAGCTATCAAAATCCATCAGCAGCAGGTTATTCAGAGCTAGACTCGTAACCAGTCTGCCTACGGCGTTCTTATAAGGCGAGCTTATTGCCGTAGGCAGACTGGTACTTCTCGGAGCTGTCAATTGGGCTGAGGCGGAGTTTGAAATCTAAGTATTGAAATTCGCGAAGTATTCTCACACACCGCAATTTTGAAGCTTTCTTCTCCGTTCAAGCAGGAGTAATTGATGAGAGTTCCGGCCCTACACATCTGTCTCCTCAAATTTCCCCCTTTTAACTCAGAAGATCCATAAAACATGAGTCGAATTTAGAGAAGAATTGAATGATACGCGGATGTGCGTCATCGGTTGGTCATCGGGACCGGACCGGCCCACTCACGCCAAGACTTAACTTCAAACTCCGCCTCAGCCCAATTGACAGCTCCGAGAAGTACCAGTCTGCCTACGGCAATAAGCTCGCCTTATAAGAACGCCGTAGGCAGACTGGTCACGAGTCTAATTCAGAGCCCCGTTGCGCCACGGCCCACTGGTTATACATAGAACACTTGCTAACACTAATGGGTTGAGATTCCAATGGCCCCGACCCTTCAGAAAATTTTTGAGGGCCACTTGACCTCTACAAATAAGACGAAACAATTACAAGGACTGAGCGTAAATACTCTTACCTTCGTTTTTTGGAATTTTTGCATGGTCTGCACGCCCAGCGCTTTCAAACATCTCACATTCAACATGGAGCTAACAAATTCAAGCATGGGCCAAGACTGAAATAAAAAGCTTACCCAATGATGCGTGCCCTGAGTCAGAGATCGCTGGTCTTAGAATTCCAAAATCACCATTTTTGGGTGAGCAGTATAAGATTTACAGTGGCGACGAAAAGTTCTGCACGCGGTCGTTCTGGCCCATGATAGCATCAAATGACTTCAAATAAAATTGTAGAACAAAATATGAGCCATTTCGAGTGTTTATGCACCATTTGAGCCATACCTGCTCTGTACTGTTGTCTCGTAATAAAATAAACAGTTGTTTTCCGAAAAATCAAGTCTGTGGATTTGAGAGATATCAAAAAATGGTATATGCTATCTCAAACTACTTGTAATTGCGACCCTATCCATATGTTGGTTGACCCAAATTGATAGGGATTTGAGCTCAGGATCTGTGTTACAAGTTGGCCATTTTCACTGAAATTCACTCAAAATGGCACAAAAATCCCGAAAATGACCAACTTGCAACCAATATTCTGAGCCCAAATCCCTATCAATTTGGGTCAACCAACGTATTACAGCCGTTTGCAAAATTGATGACAGTCGTGTCAAAATAAAACATTTCAAAACATTTTGAAGTCTCTGCTTTCTGAGCTTATTCCCCTTCCTCTGAACGCTTTTCCGATATTTTTGATGGTACAGAACATGTTTTCATAAGGTAAGTACCCTACAGTGCACTTGAATTAGGGAAAACGGTTCAGTAGAGGATCAGCCGTTTTGGCGCCGCATCAGACGGGTTCGTTACATACGTGCGAACATCGTTCGGTTCATTCTCGCTTCCAAGCTTTTCTCTAGCGCCCATGTCTGTCCACCCACCCTCTTCAAGAGCTCCAAAGCCCAGTGGACGGGGTGTTACTGGGAGTCAGTAGTTAGCGCCTGCAAAATCCAAGAAGACATCTGTAAAATCATGATGATCTCCAACCATCATTGCAAGCATGGTGAGCTTGAGGAAGAGGAGTAGGCGGAGGATGACGCCGCAAAGATTCTCAATGTATTCAGTGACTCTCCCTCCCTCCCTCTCTTTCTATTTCTTTTATCTCATCTCACAATATCAAGCCAAAGAACTCGAAGAAGACACGGCTTTGTGAGAACACCATAATCTCTCCCTTTTCCTAAGTGGACATGAAGACAGCGAATACGAAACGGTATGTTGCACCTGGTAGACAAGAGAATCATGATACACAGGTCCGTTGCGTTCCTTTTTGCCCGCTTTGGGTTCCTTTTTTTTGTCTTGAGAGAGGGCTTTAACGAAGGTCCTCATCGAAATTCAAGTCGCGCCGCTCGAAAGAAGAGGGAAGGAGCTCAATGAGTGCCTGCGCATCGCCACGCGCACTCTGCCGCGCCCACACCGGGCTTCGCACTACCAATAGCCGCAGCAGCGGCCGGTGCGGCGTCGCACCACCCCGCCCCCGTGGCATCCGCACGCAAATCCCCCAGCTTCCCTAGACCCGGCGGTCGAGCGTGCGAACCGCAAAGAGGAGTGTCCACTCCTTGCACTGGTACGGGCAGCGCCAGGCCTCCCGGCGCAACGGCGCGCACGGGGATCTGTAGACTGAGGCGCGGCTGCGTCGGTGTGGAGGACGTGGCGGGGGACATCGAGGGGGAGACAGCGAGGGTGGAAGGCGTTTGCAGCGAAGCGGTAGAAAGCACATGGAGGAGCACAAGGGAGGAACGCGCAGGAGGAGTGGCGCAAAGGGGGTTAGGTTTGATTTCTTCCGTTGCCCCACAGATGCTCACGAGACGATGCACAGAACATTTTGCAGAAGAAGAACGTTTGCGCGGAGGAAAAGGACCCCGCCGCCACTGCCGAGACCGAGGAAGACGTGCTTGCAGTGTGGAAGGCGCACGGGCGGCGGCGAGGCTGTCTATGTCGGAGTGCTCTACTCTATCGTACTTAGCAAAAAATTGAAAAGTAAAACACACTTAAAAATTGGAGAAAAAAAACCGAGAACAGGAAGCGCAGGTGAACGTGAAGCAGATCAGTTCAGCGCATGGACACGGGCACGCAAGAGAGGAGCTGAAGCGCAGTGAACATTATTGAACCGGTGTATGTAGAGATGCGGCGCCAAAACGGCCAATCCTCTACTGAACCATTTTCCCTGATTCAAGTGCACTGTAGGGTACTTTACCTTATGAAAACATGTTCTAAACCATCAAAAATGTCGGAAAAGTGTTCAGAGGAAGGGGAATAAGCTCAGAAAGCGGAGACTTCAAAATGTTTTGAAATGTTTTATTTTCACGCCACTGTCATCAATTTTGCAAACGGCTTGTAATAGGGTCACATTTACAAGTAGTTTGAGATAGCATACACCATTTTGTGATATCTCTCAAATCCACAGACTCGATTTTTCAGAAAACCGTTGTTTATTTTATTGCGAGACAATGTTACAGAGTGGTTATGGCTCAAATGGTGCAGAAAACACTAGCGGGTTGAGGAAGACGACGCGCAAAGCGCTAATCATATGTCGGCTGTCCAAAAAACTACAAACGCTCCACCAGAAAAAAAAAAAAAATGACGTGCACGTGATGACATGACACAACATTGATCGGCATCGCGGCAATCGTCCATCGGCACGGACGAAGCAACACTTAGCAGTGTTCTACCTAGTGCTGAAGTAATTGGAAGGTGTCTGCCAAGGCAACACAACAGATCTCTCTGAATTAATTGGTTGATCACAACTTTTCTGCCGACTTCGGCTCCAACTGCACCATCATTTCAGATTTGTAAGTCAACACCTCCTCGTGCAGTCAGTGCTAATGTCTGTTTAATTTCAGTGGACCACATCGCGCGACCCGTAGCATCCTGTCCCACTCCCCACCTGGCTCTCCACCCTTGTGGTCGAAAAAGGGAGTCTGGGTCGAAAGAGAGAGTGGGAAGCATGGCTCCAACTGCACCATCATTTCGGATTTGTAAGTGGAGCAGAAGTCGACCCTCCAAAATGGAGCATGTTCTTACACCACGCCCAAAGTCCTCCACCCCTTCTCCGCTTTCACTTTCATAATACCTCACTCTTTAACTTCAACTCTCTCACAAAAATCCAGTTCAGACGGGGCCTGTGGTCGATCGTCGGTAGAATACGCTTTGTATATGGCATAGGCAAAACAGGATATGGATGTTAAATGTGAATGCCAAATTCCCGGCTCTCCTCACGACGATATTCATCTCTTTCGTGGCCGCCGGCCCAATCGTACGTCATTCTTCGAATTATCGTTGCCCGACGCACCGCTAACAATTCAACGGCATCGATAGAAACACTGCGGGAAGAGACACCTTTGGGGGGAGGAAACTCGTGAGTTATTCTGTCCATGGTGAATGATCAGCCCTGATATCAGGTTTGAATGGATAGATTCACTGTGTCGAGGGACAGGATCTGTTTACCTTTCCCTGCGTATTCTGCCCATGAATGGGGATTCATGTCATGTTGTGAATAGTTTCATGTGATTTACTTCGGCGTGCATAGGTGCAATGGAAAATTTTAACTAGATACTTCAGGCGAGAATAGGACAGTAGAAATATTGGGTGGCTAGCGAGATGAGTCGTGAACCCGACGTCAACGAGAACTCACTGGCTTACACCCGCTCCCTCCCTTTGTGCAGACATCCTCCGATGCGAAGCTGGACCTTACTCGCGATTGGGACCAGTTTCTCCACCCGCTCGTAGCCAAGTATTTGAGCGCAAAGTTCGACGACGAACCTACTAGTAACGCCACCAGCTTCATTGACGCCGTGGGCCGCTTCTTGTACCTGGGACACACTGGCGCCAGTTATTTCGTCCCCAAATTGCTGGAGCTGCTCAAGGCTGAGAAGGACGACAGCATCGAGATCGGGGACCTCGACAAGGTCAGAACTTGCAGTTTTTCTCGTCATAAGTAAATCCCTGCTGACTTCTTTGGGCGGACAGGGAAGCCTGTACTTCACCTTCCAAAAACACCCTTCGGGCAAATGGGTCATCAGTCAGACCAAGATCAATCTTTACGGATGGATCGGTAATTTCACAGACTACGTGATGGTGGAGGACTTGGAGCCGTTTGCGAAGATGCTGGAGGGGCTCGAGAAAGCACAGGAACTGGAACTTGAAGTGTAGTTGGCAGACCCGACAGTGGCTTAGTGTGAGTGCCCGGCAGCACCATGAATTGCCAGAAAGGATTACAATAGCATTTCTTGCCGTGTTACTATTGGGCGAATATTGCTCGTCTATATAAGAATCAAGAGCTGTTTAGCTTTGGGCAGACAATCTCATTGGCTGCCGCCCACTGTTGTCTCGAGACAAATTGGAAGCCTGATGGCCAGTCAGGAAACACTAAAGGCGAATCACACACGAGTCAACAAGACCACGGTATGATTCGAGAGCGAGCGACGCGAGGGCGAGATACGGACAGGTTGGTAAACGACAAGAAGCGACTAATGCATGTAGGCGTCCACGATCGGACCGTAAGCCTCTCCGTCTCTAAAACAATCAGTATAGCCAAAAAAAAGAACCGCAAAAGCCCACCGCCAGACGAGAACAGATGCATTCGGATTGCTCACAATGCATTAGGTCATAATGCATAATCATTTGGCATAGGATGCGGCTATCCACCAACTTGGTAGGCTGGGGTTTTATGCATTTTTGTAATAATGCATATTGCATAAGTGCTCACTGTCCATTCACCGAGGTCCTTTCAAATAATAATCCGGTTGAAATGTATTTGCTGACCTTGTGGGCTGTGGTTGTCGTTTACAGGATTTGTGGCAAAATAGCCAGCACTCCTTTGGCCTCATTCCATACAAGGCAATCATCAAACAGATCGCGTCCTGCCTGTCGATTCCCGGGCACACCGTCGGTAGCGAGGAAGAAGCTGAAACGCTGCATGAGAAGCTTCAGGCCCTAGGATTGTACTATCGTAATCACCTCATCCGCGTTTGTTCGTCGTATATTCATTCATTACTTGGCTGTAATTTGACCTTCATCCAGTTCGCTCGAATGGAGGCCCGATCCCTAAACGCTCCGAGCATCCTTCCCGCCCATCCCTGGACGTTGTTCGAGACAGGATCATAAGTGAGAAGAGGACCCGATTGACCTATTTTCCAGGATTTTGTCTCTAAAATGGTCAGCATACATCCCAGATGAAGACAACCGACGGGCTGGAAGTTACCCCGGGCTGCCGTGCGCCCAAGCAGACCGTTCCGAACAATCTCTGGCTTATAGCGAGATCCGGTGCAATGTGCACTCAGCAAGAACGGAGGACGAGAGGGAAAGGGATGGGATAGCGGCTGAACGATCTCTTGGTTATCGAGGTATAATATGTACCGCAGTAATGGCACATATTCAGCAGAGGAAACGGATAACAAGGACAAACGCGCGCTGCAGTTCCCACGGCCTCTGGGCGACGAAATCCGCTCAAAAACATTCAATTCCGCGTGTATTCACATGAAAAGTGGTTCAAAAGATGCCCCTTCGTCTCCTCTTTCTACTCATACCCAAATCTCGTTGGGCGGGAGAGAGAGTAAAAATGTGCCCAAAAAAGGAAATGTGTAATCTGACAGGTATGAAACTGGGGGTGGTCTTGTATACCAGATTTTATGTCTGGCGCATATTGAGAGAGAAAAATGCAAAACCGGTAGTTCGGACCGGTGATCGGAAGAATAGGTCAATATTCGGCTTTCTTCGGCCGCCCACCTCTTGTGTTCTTTCATATAGAACACACTTCGGGGTCAGAATAATTTCTGGACTTATTTGTTGACTTCGGTTGTCTGGAGCTGTATCTCTTTAAAGAATAACCTCGCGGTCTCCACTTCAGTAATCGCAGTTGAACAGAGTGGTAGCTGTTACCGGCATTCTGCTCTTCCATCCGAGGCGCTCGTGCAGCGATTCAACAGCTCGGGTAGCGTGGTATGCTTGTTGGGCTAAGCCCGCCACGACGTGTCCGTATTCCAAACTGAAGACAGCACCTGCACCAGGGAATTCTCAGATTCGGCTTCTGCAGAAAAATCGGGAATGCCCACGATCAACCCTCCCCTCGTGTCTCGCCCGGAGAAAGGCATCAGCAAGAGCCAAGTTACCCTCCCTTATGTCTGCGCCGCACAGCCAGCTCTCGGCAAAATTGAGGTTGCGCCGCGAGCAGAGAAATCGATCATCGTCCCAAAAAAGTCGCCCGGAGGCAGCTCGCTCTTCGGCTCGTATTGGTGTATCAAAAACAGGATACACTGCAAATTCGTGTGTGCACAAAGGGCGGGGTGTAGAGAAGGCGCATTGCGGCGCACACAGGGCGAGGTGGAAACCACAGAGATATGGGTGAGATGGGACATGAGGCAGAGGCATGAAGGGAGTTCCAGCAGGCCCCGCCCGTATGCGCCAACTAGCTCGAGATGTATAATATTGCCCAGCATTATGTGCAGATTTTCGGTGTTGCAGCGTTCCATGAAATGTCTGAATTTGAGTGTGAGCCGCCGTAGATGGGGGAAGACCGCCCAGTGCAACGATGGGCTTCAGCCGCCAAGCTATGTACAGGCTTACCAGACCATTACATGTGCTGTAGATCGTGTTCATCTCCGATGGGTCCATACGAACCTCAAGGAAAAGATTTTTCACGGAGTGATGCTGGAACTGGAGTGGTCTGGTCGCGATGAGCCTGAGCAGATCATCGACCGCGAAAATGGGGAATCCGAGCAATTCCACTGTTTCACTGGCATATGAAGTGCCCCAATTGGTAGAGGGGCGTAACACAATGGTGCGATAGAGCAAAGGCTCGACCCTGTCCCATACCGAACTTAGTTCGCAGAATGTTACTAATTGCTGCTCGTTACATATCAGTCCCTAACCCGGCGCGCTACCAACAGGAGAGTCAGAATCGTCTTGCAACGCACGAGCGCGGCAACTTTGAAGATCTCACACTCCAACTCGGGTGGAAGATGAGGGAGACATCTGTGGGCCAGCAAATGGGTGAGCCAGAGAGTGGTAGCTGACAAGGAGACTCTGCAACCTGATCCGACCATCATTCATCATTCATTTTACTGCTTGTCCTCTGCCACCACCACCTCGAGCGGTGGGCCCAAACTGTACTCATTCCGTGCTACAAGTCCACGAAGCGTAGTCCTGCTCTAGAACTGCCCTTCGAGCTTAGTTTCGACATATTCATCTCAGGTCTCCCCCTGCGCCGACGTGTGCGACCTCATCCCAATCCTATCCCGCTGAACTGCGCTGCTGTCTGTAGACAGCCGAGGTGTTAACGACCATGTCAAACTATCTCTGGCAGTGGGGCCAAATCGAGCTCGCGGTCTCACAAATCGACTTTGGTGTTCTCAATGAAGTCGCTGGACCCTTCCCTTCGCTCGAAAATTTGTACATCCAAATCACAGATCTCTTTGGCATTTTCACTGGCCTCAATGTATCATCTTTCCCTGCGTCTCAATACCTCCGACTTATGGGCTATCCTTTCTCAGCCTTGTTTGTCAATAACCTTCCTTCTATTCCACCCAATTTAACGTCACTTGTGAGATTGAACCCGCCAATCACGTCGGCCATATCCGCCCACTTTTCCGCAGTCATCAATGGCCTTCCAAACCTCCTTCATCTCAATATTTAAATATCTTTACCACGTTCCCAGATCACCCAATAGTTCTATGCCGATGACATTCCTTCACAGCCTACGAGTCCAATGCGACCAGTTCCTCACTTTTTTCACCATACCTACGCTTACATAAGCAGGATATCTGGGTGGAAATGAAGTGCGGCTTTGTGCACTCCTCTTACACTCTCCATGCCAACTTACCGCTCTGCGCCTTCGTCCGAACGGAAAAATCCTTCATTGGATGAAGCGGCATAACCCCTTTTACCCACCCACTAACTGATCTATTTCCTGGCATGCTGCCTGTTCAATTTCAAGCTCAAAGATTGGCCAGGGAAATTGATGGATGCGTGCTCTCGGTTTCTCACATTCAATTTTGTTACTGACTCGCTTCCGAAGGACCCACGGACATTCTCGCAAAGAGACGCCTTGCC